>VZRO01000338.1:267900-347841 GCA_013397915.1 Daphoenositta chrysoptera
CCCGGCTCCCCAGGGCCAGGCCCGGAGCTGTCCCCCTCCCCCCGCTTTCTCCCAGTCGCCGCTGGATCAAAGAGGCCCTTCCCTCGCCTCCTGCAGGTTTAAATATGCAAAATCGGAGAAGCACCATTGGATTAAGAAACTGTCAATTAATTTCAGCTCCAACCCACGATAGGGTTTTAACAATGGAATGAATGGCCTATGCAGCACCAGGAATGCTGGCACTAGATGGGACTCACCTTTATCAGGGAGGGAGGAGTGTCTTTGCTCAGGAACTAGTAGGGCTCATTGGCAAAGCTTTAAACTATATGTTAGTTTATGTGAGGGAGAGGAACAATATCAGGCTTGCCCTGGAAAGCTGTGGGATGAGATGCAAGGTTAGAGGGGACTGGGTGCTAGCAAGAGTCCTCTGCCAGGGACTCTGGACCGTATTGGCCACACCAGAGAACACTTGCAGTCTTATGGAGATGATCCAGGGATTCCTGAGGTAACAGAAGCCAACAGGGGAACACCAGAGAAATATCTCAAAAGAATTAAGGGGTATTCCTCTATGAAGGTGACACAGACAACAGCCTAGCTGAGGAGCCTTTACACCAATGAACTTTACTCAGCATGGGCAACAGACATGAGGAATTGGAAGCCACATGTTGCTAAAAATTATGACCTTGTTGACATTTACCAAAGCTTGGTGAGATGAGTCCTGTGACTGGAGTACAACTATCAATGGCTACAGATGGTTCAGAAGACACAGGGAAGGAGAGGTAAAGAGCTACATCAAGAACTGGATTGAATGTGAAAGGTTGTCTCTGAAGAGTAGCCATGAGCAGGTTAAAAGCGTGTGGGTAAGAATCAGAGACTAAGTTAACAAAGAGAACCAGATTTTTCAAAGCCCTATCTAACCTAGCTTTGAACGCTTCCACAGCATCTCTGGGCAACTTATTCCAGTGCTTCACCCTCCTCATATTAAAGGATTTCCAATCCAAATCTCCTTTCAGTTTACAACGATTATTCCTTGTCCTGTCACTACAGGAAATTATTATTAATTCCTAATAAAAAGTCTTTTTCTGCCTTTTATATAAGCCCACTTAAAATAGTTAAAAGCCACAATAAAGTTTCCCCAGAGCCTTCTCTTCTCCAGACACAACACCACCAACTCTCTCAGCCTGACTTTCATAGAAGTCCATTCTTTATTTACTGGGAGGGCCAAAACTAGGTGAAGTACTCATGCTGAGGACATCTGACAATTATTTAGAGGGTGTTAATTACTTCCAGCTACTCATCTTAGCTTTTTCTAATATTCTCTGAGCAGGTAATCTTCAACTGGTGGCACTAATAAATGCACGTTTCCCCTGACTCTATGTATTACATCTCGTAAGATGTTTCATGTAGTGATATATTTTATGTCCCCTACATTTTTTTTAACTAAAGAGCAAGGAAACCTGTGGTTGGTTTGGAGACAGACATAAAGAATTCACAATGTTCTAAACAATAGTTGGTTTAATCTATACCATCTCATTCTAAGCACAACCCAGATTACACTCAGAGGTGATTCTACCACCTTTAGCAAACATGACACAACCAGATATGCATAGTACTGAGAGAGCAGAGCAGAAAGTACTGAGATAACCAGCAGGGAATAAGAAGAAGAAATCATAGCTGCATAAGCTTTAGTTCTAGAAAAGTACATAATTCACCTTTGCAGCAAAAGGGAAAAAAGCTCTCATTGCCTTATACATTTTCAGAGCTGATCATGAGATAGATCCTGTTCCTAACTGTGAAAGAAAATCACTGAGACATTAACAAAACTGAAGCTACTGTTAAGACATAAGACCTTTTGGTAGCTGTATGACATATAGATAGCATTGTTCTTGTTAAAAACTATATTTTGCATCAGACAAAGTAGCAACATATCTAAACCAGTAACAGCTATGCTTCTCTGTAGTATCTCCACCAAGTGCATTACAGAAAAATAGCACATGTAGATAAATGGGGAAGCTTAAAACATACATTTAACTCAAGTTAAATGTTGTTGCTTAAAAACAATCACCTTGCCAGTTTGTATAATCAGCATAAAATTTCTCTATTAACTTCTTTCTGTTGTGCATCTGCAATTCGTGTAGTTCAATATAACACAGAAGTACAGGGTATGATATGATCTCACAGTATAAAAATCTGCACTGAATATCTAGTAAGCATATCTTCCCATGCTGGTTTTGGTTTTCCATATGTAAATACATAACTCTCATTTTTGTTCATCATACCAGAAAATTTTGTGTTTAAGTTGAGCAAAATTACATAAGAAAAACTGCTACCCTTTATGACACATGGAGCATTTCCTTTAATAATGAACAATTGTTTATCACTATTGAACAAATGCTTTTGTTTGAAACAAACTTCAATACTTTAGTTTCAAGCTTTAAAAGCAAATGTTAAAATGAAAAGTCTATTTAAAAAGTTTAAAATTTTCCAAGTTCTGTAGAAGGTAACATGTACATTGCTCATGCCCTCAGTGCTTTTTTGGCATATGTCAGATTGTCTAGTCAGTTCCTAAATCCAGAGTGAAAATAGGTGTTTAAAGCCAAGTGTTTAAAGTATTCCTCACTTTCTGATTGATATTAATTTTTATCCTGTGTCAGTTCCAAATCTTTCAATAAACAGAAATAATTTTTGGGATGAAAGATTAATTTTCTTTAATTTTCATGTAAAAAATTAGATGTTTTCACCCCAAAAAACCTGATTTCTAGACATAGGCCATGGTTGATAGATTCCCTCCTCATAGGCAATGAAAGAGTTAAATAGCAAAAATGGTTAAAGTGGAAGATAAAACTTTATCTGCTCTTGATTGAAGATTGCAAAGATGTAAGCACTCAGTAGTGCTTACATACATAAGAAAATTGAATGAAAACAATATATTTTAACAGTATTTTCATTTTGACGAAAGGGCGAGAGATTAATGTGTGATAATTTACTTAATGTGTTTTAGAAAGTATATTGAAATTATTTAATAGAAAAGATGAACTAGAACAGATTGGTACAGCTGATTTTGAAAAATGCTTGAGAATCTCTGTACTACCAAGGTTTATTTTTATACCACACAAACAGATTTCAACAGATTTTTATCATGGATCAATTTCTTTTCCTTTTCTTCAAATATGCCTAATTTCTTTCAAGTACTGTGAAATTCACTCCCACTGCTCAAGACTGCAGTAAAAACTTGTCATTCCAAACTACAGCATGTCACTTCTGAGAGACATATTTTTATGAACCTGGAGCTGATGGGCTGTAAGAGGCAATAATAGATGTACTTTTTTGCAGTTTCACATTTGGAACATAGGGCATAGAATTTAATTGGCCTCCTGTATTGCTGTTCATAGGTACCTATTATGACAGAAAACCAAGTTATATAAATGTACATTTATGAAGGTAAGTACTGCAGAGAGTTCTAATTTTCCCTCCTGTTGTTGGATTGATATGATGAAGTTTTACTTCTCTAGGGCTTAGAACCATTTTTTTCTAACTTTCGGGCTAGTGTATTTATGGGGGTTTTTTTCAGTTTGAGGATAATATTCATAACAACCAATACCGCTACTTAGAGTTTCTGATGTCTTCATATTTACCTTCATGGTTTTGGAGAGAATGCTCCTTTTGGTAAGCTAGATGAGCCAAAGTTCTTTTCAGTTTTTTTTTCATTTGATAAGTTTTCCAATGCTACTAATATAGTAATTTCCCTTGCAGTTGATGTCATTTTTGTTTTGCTCAAAAGAATATAAATTCCAGCTGAAGCTTGCACAATCACAATTCAATCACATCTCCATTTGTCTACTGGAAATAGCTTGAATGATATAGCCTAGAATTTCATCTGCTTTTTCGATGTTTTTCTTTGCCAAATTGCCTTTATAATTGCAATAATTCCATCATGTTTTCATGATAAGACAAAAAAGTCAAAACCCCATTATTCTTCTGTTAAAGATAAGAAATGAAAAATTAAGTTACTTTATAACATTTTTGTCCAGCTATGAAAGTGTATATAGTTCTGTGCATATACATAAATATATCTGTATTCAATGCCTGAAAACATATTCTCAGAAAAATAACTGACATTAGTATTCAATTGTATTTTTATGATTTAGACAAGTTGCCAGATTCTGATTTATTTTACAAAATATGAAGCTGATGCCAATGCTAAAGAATAAGATTTCAATTTTATTCTGATCTCAACACCTAGTTTTAGAAATGTAGCAGGATTTGCATATATGTTTATGTCTAGATAGCTTCTTTGACAGTATTATCCAACAGAAAATAATTTTGCACAAAAGCACTTAATAGCAATTATAATAAAACAAAATAAAACACTGCCTTGGACGTGTACTTTATTCATTTCATATATACTATAGCATTTATGGAGTCCTGGAGGGCAAATGGGTCCAGGAAGGCTTGATGTGCTTAAAGAAGTAAGTCTTAGAGGTGCAGGACATCTCCATGTGCCAAAAGACTATTCATTGGAGAAGGCTTCTGGCCTGGGTGAACAGAGCTTTCTCTGGAACTTCACACAACAGGGCGAGTTAATGGACTTTAAAAAAAAGGGGCAGATAACTGATCCAGGAGGACTACAAGGATGACGTGAGGTTATGCACAAAGAAAATTAAAAGGGCCAAAGTCCAAATAGAACTTAATCTGCCTGTTGCTGTAAAAGATAATAAAAAATCTTTCTATAAGTACATGAGTAGCAAAAAGAGGGCTAAGGAGAATCTCCATTCTTTATTGGATGTGGGGAGAAACATTGACAAAGGATAAGCAAAAAGCCGAGGTACTTCATGACTTCTTCGCCTTGGTATTTAATAGCCAACAGTTTTTTCTCAGGGTACTCAGCTTCTATTGAGATGGAAGATGGATGGGGAGCAGATGAAACCCCAATAGTCCAAGGGAAATGGTCAGAGACCTACCACACCACTTTGAAAAAGACAAATCTATGGGGCCATAGGGGATCCACTCAAGGTCACTGAGGGAGCTGGGAGAAGTGCTCTCCAAGCCACTCTCCATCATTTACCAGCAGTTCTGGCTATCTGCAGAGGGGTCAGTTGACTGAAGTTACAAATGTGAGGACAACAAAGACATTGAGGTACTGGAATTTGTCCAGACAAGGGTAACAAAGCTGATGAACAGTCAAGTTCTTAGCAAGTCCTATGAGAAGTGTCTGAGGGAGCTGGGGTTGTTTAGCTTTTATTGGAGCTGTCCACAACTACTTGAAAGAAGATTGTAGCCAGATGAGGGTTTGTCTCTTCTCCCATGTAAGAAATGACAGAACAAGAGGAAACAGCCTCAAGTTGTGCTAGGGGAGGTTAAGAATGGATAATAGGAAAAATTTCTTCCTGGAAAGGGTTGTCAAGCACTGGAACGGGCTTCCTGGGGAAGTGGTTGAGTAACCATCCCTGGAGGTATTTAAAAGACATGGAGAGTAAGTGCTTATGGACATGGTTTAGTGGTGAACTTGTCAGTGATGGGTTAATGGCTGGAATCTGTGATCTCAAAGCTCTTTTTCAGTCTCAATGATTCCACAATTCTATGATATGTGACACTGATTTATTGTGGTGTTCCTCTCTGAAATTTCCACCTAGCAATTCCACATCAATATGCCTGTGCCAGGCAAGAGATATTTAAATTGAGTCTTGGAAGAAAATTTGCTACCAGATGAACAAAGCTTCTGAGTTAGATGATTTAAGATACAAAGTCATAGACTCTGACTGATGGACTTCAATGAATTTCTTATTTTAAGAGAAGGTAAAAGCAGAATAAGTCTAGATGACATTAATACTGAATCATCCAAAAAAATTTCTGGGAGTCCATAATGATAATTTTATAAGCATTTGGAAAAATACAGAACATTTCTCCAGCTATGCTGATCACAGAAGATTGTTTTCAGGTTTGTCCTGTGAGCAAGACTGTTATATGCATAAGTGTTTAATGGGAATAAAACAGTAAAACAAAACAAAACAACAAAAAAAGTGGTTTTATTTTCAACTAAAAATGAATGTCAGTATTGGAAAATCAACTAGAAATTATTTGACCACTAGAACATTCATTTTCCCCAGCAGAATAATAAGAATCAAATATTACTTAGTGTATTTCCCATTTTTCAGTCCATTTTACTCTAGTTCTTCAGATCTGCAATACCAATCTTCTCCAACATGCCATGTAGAAATAGACAGTGAGGAGAAATGGGCTATCCTATGGAAGAGAAGCACAAGCACAAGGATTTCTGTACATCTGCCAAAAAATACATTAATTACAATCACAACAGAGATCCTTGCAAGCATTATGTGTCTCTTCCTGCTGTTAGCAGCTTCTCCTTATGGCTGAAATCCTTTATTGTAAATAAATTTTTTTCAGAAGGAAGCCTATTTCCAATAAATTCTTGACTCAAATTTTAAAAGAAAAAAATGAAAAATATACTTTATTGATGTCTTTTAAACAAATCTGTATGTATACTGGAGGATTTTTTTATTTAAAAAAAACTTTTTTCTGTTGTGAGGCAAGTTAAAGCCTTCTAAGTATTCCGGACAAACAGTTTCACTTTTTCATTTCACCTTTATTTATGGAAAGTCGAAACTGTAATAATTGTTTCTTATGCAGAGAACAAAACATTCTGAAGTCTTGAAAATTTCCTGTAATTGGGAGAAACTTCTTTGTTTTACTATGTACAAACAAGTTCAGTGTAATACAATAAAGCACTATTTTACTTCTATAAAATTCTTCTCATTGGTCAGTCATTTTGCCTTTTATTTCCCTTTGATTTTTATGGGAAATTTGGTCATATGTTCTAGAAAAATAAACATTTTTTAAAATTTTACTCTAAGATACCCTTCATGGCTATAATGACTGTAAAAACCTATTTACCATATGCATGAAGATTCTTCTTGGGTAGAGCAAATAATTCTGTAATAAAAGTGAAGTTCCAAAACAGTTTTTCAAATAATGCATATAATTTTCTGTCAGCAGTAGTCCCACGAAATTCTCTGTTAAGATCATAAAATATGTACTTTTAATCTTTTTTTTTTGAGAGTACAATTTTTTCTTTATTGAAATTTTTTGTTGATTTATTTTTCCTTTAATTTTTCTTTATAAGTGAAACAGCAGTACTAAAAATACAATTGGATTTAAAAATGGATCTCAGTCCTCTTTACCAATATTATGGCAGAGCACAGAACACCTGGACAGAAAGAGGTTAGAGGACAGAGAACTTTCTGAACAAAATATAAAAGTAACTATATATATATTTAAAATGTGAAAAAATCTTACTTCACTGAGCATTGAAATTTTGTTAATCCATTTCAGCTGCAGAAGAAAAAGATGCACAGATGCTATGGAACATGAAAAGGAAATTACATGCACACTTCAATAGCAGTTTCTTACTTAGTAAAGAAATTAGAAGGTCACTCCAAGTTATTTTCATTCCTCCAGTAACTTCATTGCAGAATTGAACCTGAACAAAGCTTGAACTGTAAGTAAGCATGCTCCAAAAACAATTAAAAATTATATTAACAAGACTTGCACTCATGAACAAAAACAGCTCAAGGATATTCAATGCATAGACAAACAGACTTTTTCTTTCCATCAAACGAGAAGCTAGAAGTAGACTCCAAGGAAAGGGATGAGGAGCAAAGACGGGGTGGGAAGACTAGTAAGTGGAGAAAGTGAGCAGCAGCAGATAATTCCAATTGATACCACCTTGTTCTGACTCCCACTGCAGCATCACTTCCAAGAGCAATGGCTTCTTCTGGATGCAGTCACAGGCAGAGTAGTCCTGCAGAGTGAGGTGTGGCACTTTCCCTCTCAGCAATGTCATACCCTGGGCAAGGACTTTCTTTGCCTGTGCCTCGAGTTGCCTGGTCTTGCAGACCGTGACATGTTACAGTTCAGAATGTATCTCTATTAGCTGCATGTGAGAAAAGGAAAGAATCATTAACAAGACTTCATCTGTGAATGGCCCATAGAGTGAAAGATGTAAGTAAAATTACTGTATAAAAGCATAGGAAAATTACCTTTCTGCTTCGGCTTTAACTGATCCAAAAGAGTATTTATAGCTGCATCATCCAAATGTTCTGTTTTCATTTTCTGGGATAGCCAGTCACATATATTAAAATATGGATAAAATGAAAATGTGAATTAAAACAAACAAACAAAGACAGTTTTATAATTAATTAAGAAATGCTAAACCTTAGACAAATTTTCACAGTATTGAGACCTTTCCAGGGACTGTGTAAGGACAGGCTGGTCCAAAAGGAATCAGATGTTCAGTAAAGTCTTGGATCTGTTGGCAGCTGCTATAGATCAGCTAGCAGACCTCTGACATTACACTTTTTCTTTCTTTGCATCTTCTTCAACGTTAAAGCAATCAGCTTAGATGAACTGAATTTTTAATCCAATTTCTTCTCTTTTTATTCAGTTTTTGATAGGAAACATTTTCAAACGACCCTGAAAAGTATTAAGAAAGTAACTGAAAAGAAAAAGGGAACAGTCCCTGCCCAGTGCATTTCTGCCAAGTGCCCTGGAACATCACCAGTGCTACAGACATTTTTCCCTTCTTTGTATAACAAAACAAAGATGGTAGTGCAATGCCATACTCACTTAGGAAGAAAATAAAGATTGAAGATACTGGAGAAAGAGCACATGTGGAAACACTCTCTCTGATGGCAGTTAAAGAATTAGTAATTAATCGTGTACTATAACTGCAAAGCTTTCTCCTGGGAATGCCTTTGAAAAAGATGGTAAGAATCATAGAAGAGACAAAAGTAGGTTCCATGTAGAAACCCAGACTTTTTCAATGTGTTCCTCTGAAAATGCTCTTAAACGTTCAGAAAAAAGTGATAAAGTGTAAAAATATACAGGATGTGACCTTACTGAAAGTGGTGTAGTGCTTTTATTCCATCAGAGTCTCAATACTAATCAAAGCTGTTCAGAGGTATTCTCCAGAGCCAGAGGACTGTGATATGAAAGACACATTTGAACTTGGAACTGGCATATTTAAAAATTATAAAAAACCCCCAATGTGTATGTGACATATACTTGTTAGAAGTTTAGTTTTAGCTTTTAGTACCAAATATGTTTGCTGCCCACAAGAAAATGCCTTTCATGAAAAACACTTGGCTTTGAACAAAGCCAGACTGCCCTGGAAATGTCATAAGAACACACAAGTAAACAGTTATGTTGTTTCCCTTTTGCTTGGGTTCTTTGGTTTATTCAGGAAATAATCAAATTAGATAAGAAAGTGATCCTACTGATCACTACTACAATATTAGTTTCTGCCTTCTCAAGTACCTCTTAAGCCCTCTCTCACTTTCTGAATGCAATATTCTGTCCAAAAGCTACCAAAGACCTGTGAAGAATTTCAGTGTGCTCTAAATTTGGGGTTTCTGGACTGAAGAGACATTTGTGTAAGTTTTATAAATTGTTTTGGCCTCCTTCACAACACAGAAATCCATTTGCTAATCCTTCATAAAATATCACTTCCAATGCATCTTCTGTAAATAATTATTCAGAATTAAAACAGGTAAGTTGCTACAACCCCCCACAGAAGAGTAACAAATGTTCCTGTTAATAGATCCCTTGGGGTGGGTTAGAGTGAAATGACACTGAATGACCAGTGTTTGTTAAGTATACATACGTAGGGTTTAATATAGAACAACTTGGTTACAAAGGAAAATGTGTATGTAGCCATTTTGGTTATTATTATCTATAGTGATAAAAACATGAAAGCATTGCAGTACAAAAGCAAAACATCACCCAAGGACATGCATGAGGGAAAAGAAGGAAAGAGAAAGGACAAGAGTGCGAAGACCTCACCACCTGTAGGCCCTGCAATGAGACTTGGGCAGTCTGGGTTGAGGTGGTGGTCAGAGACCAGATCCACTGGGTGGTGGGTGAAGTCCCAAAGAAGTGGTGGGAGAAATCCTTGAACACCTAATCTATTGGGTTTTTATTCACTGAGGTTTGTATTTGCCCAGGTATCTTCCCTGTGGGGGGAAGTTTCGCACTGGGTGATGTAATGTTCTCGATCACTGGACGTTTCAGGAGTCTTCTATTCGCCCTGTAATTCATTAATCTGTCCAATACTAACTGATTCCAGAAATAAGTGATAATTTTTTTTCCAATCCTTATTTTTTTTTAACTCTGAATTCAATCTTGCCTTATTCATGTAAGATCTTACTGAGAAGTCAAAATAATTTCTCCATAAATAAAGCAACTTCAGCCTACTTCCCTTTTACCCCTTCATATTAGCACAACTAAGTTATTTCTTTGAAATTTCAGGATGAAACCAACCACAAAATAAGTATTGAAATGATACGTGGAGGGTCAGCTATTACTATTGCCTTTATTACAGAAGAAATAGACTGACTTTTTGTTCGTTTGCTACACAAATAGTTGGAAACATTATGAACAAGTATTGGCTTAAACTTTCTGAGAATCAATCCAGCAAAACTGTTTCTTTTGTCTTCAAACAACTAAAATCTGTAAAATGGATTAAGTTATCAGAATAAAAGATGCAGCACATGAATTCACAAATTACACTTGTTATAAGACAAAGAGTCAAATTACAGATTCCAAGGCAGTTAAAAAAAGACAGATTGTACTGCAGACTGCTGCACTAACTATGGGTTTTTTTTTTGTTGTTGTTGTCTAAGATCGATATAATAGCTTTTTTCCTCAGTGACTTCACTGACTTTTTAGTCTATACATCTTAGGAACACTTCAGGTCTTATATTGACATCAAACTACCTAAACCAAGTTCCCCTGTGCTACTTAAATTCCACTTATTTGTTATATATTTTTATGTTTCTGTTTTAATTAAATATGTATTATATGTTAGATATATTATTATGTTGTTATTACATTGTATATAGCATAATATAGACACTTTTTCTTGTAAAACTACCTTAATACAAAATGATTGATGCTTACGGAATCAGCATAAAATGCTTAACATTTAGTCTTGTTTTTTAGAGCCATACAAATTATGACCTGCTATTGGAACAGAGTTATTAACTTTTTGTAAGCTTTTGATATTTATCACTCTATTTTCTGAATGATCATTATTCATTTTTTCTGTCACCTTTGCTGTGAGTTGATGGTGTTACAATTACTGGAGCATAGAGTCATTGCTATAATTAGCATTAGTTATTCAATTTAAGATGCTTATGTCCTGATAGTCCAGGGGACACACAGTCTTCAAAATATTTATTCTCAAAATACTCAGGATTTTACAATGCAATGAAAGAATGTACTTTTGATGAAAAAAACCAGGCAAAAAATACTAGATTACAAGGAAATTTAATAAAACAAGCAGGGACAAAAGTGATTTGACCAAGGGCATTAGAGTTTCCAAATCATCAGATCACTTTCTCTGCCAGAGCAGCTTTCTTGCTTTCCAGATTTTTTTTTTCCACTCTACTTCCTGCCATCTTATGTTAGGAAAGATGCTAGGCCTCTGTCCTGTACAACCTTGTTTTATCCACAGACTGTACTTCATCCTATGTAATGGACAAGGCATGGATTCTGTAGGAAAAAGGAACCAATTTAAATCATCAGAGATTTCTGCACAGGACCTATGCATGCAGGATATTTTAACAATGATTAAAAATGTCAATATTATTTATTCTGAACATAGCTTCCAGACTGTTTTAGAAAAACAAATATGACTTCCTCTCTCTACAAAAATGTAATTGTACAGGACCACATTGATTTTCTTGTCATTTGTCATTAAAATTCCTTGAGTATAGCAGAGATAATGCAGCAACTAGTCTATGCAACAATTGAATGTATTTCATTCTTTAGGGTTAGACAGTAAAGGAATGACTGGAGAATTTGCTGTTTGCTTCCTTAAAATGTCATTTTATAGACTCTTGGCTCTGATCCAGGTTTTGATCACAGTATTACACAAGGAAAGACTACAGACATTTGTGTCCCTCTCGCCCTGAAACTGATCCCTTTGAGATCTCAAGGCACAAACACTGAGGATGAATCAAAATTCACAGGAGGATATGACAATACAATAATGAATATCACTCATAATATTTTTCCAGTTTTGTCTGTCTGTTAAAATAATGTGAAAAAAAATGATTTAATGAAGACTACACACAACTCAGACAATAAGCCAGCATTCTATTCCCCATTAAGTAGCCTCTAACCTTGATGAGAAGCCCAGTCCAGGTGAATACTAAGATTCCTTTAATTTTCAGACCTCCATTCTGCCACTTTACGCTGCTGCGTTCTTGTAAAGCTGTTTTGTCTAGCTGTTCATTTTAGTTTTTATTATTGTGCCGCTTTGCTGAACTTCAAACTTAAAAGTCCTTACATGAAATTTTGATATAGAAATTCTGCTGTCAACAGAAGAAAATATTTTAAGAATTATAAATTAAATGGAATTTTTTCCCCCTTGTTCTTACTTGCTTTTGACTGAGTTAGCCATTACTAATTCTTTCAAGAAATGCAGTTGTTTGTTTCTCTTATTTTATACACACCATATTTTACAAAAAAATGATAGAGAAGCTTAAATTCTTCTAAAATTCTAGTTCCTATATATTTTTTTTTTAATCAGACTTTAGGTCATACCCTCACAACTGCATGCTGATATATAAAATATTTTCTAATTTTTAACTTTGCCAATCAGTTTCTCCTGCCCCCTTATATTAGCAGTTTCAGGATGCAGAGAAATGTATCATTCAATGACCTTTTCTCTAAGGCAATGTGTCTGGAGGCCTTGTGGCCTGTTTGTGGTTTTCAGCATAAATCAAAATTGAAGACCCACTTATTTTTGCTTTGCTTTCAAACTTACAGAATTTGGTGTTGGAGACTATGTGACAAAAGGATTTCTTCAAATGTTCTTTCAGATATCTTACCATGAGAAAAAAGATTACGTAAGTCAAGATGATGGAATAGAAATTGAAGAAACAAAGAAACTTTTTATTTGAGATCTCACATTAAAATTTAAATACTACAAAAAGCTAATTAATGCTAAGTATAAAACCGGTCTCTTTTTTCCTTTATTTTGGAAAGTATAGTTGACATATTTTTGTTATCACTGTCATCAGACTTTTCAGAAGCAGGAAACCATTGCATGCCCTAAAAAGAAAATTAAATTTTTGGACATATTTTCCACAGAAACATTTTTACTAAACCTCTATTTCTACCCCATAATTTGACTAAATAATTTTGACTCTAGGTGATAGAGACTATCACCTTTTTCATTGCTTTTCTTTTTGAGACAATCTGGTTTTCAAATAAGATAGTTTTAAATAAAATATTCCCCGACATCTGAGTTCCACTTCTGATGCAGAACTAAAACTTCATTTGAGCCTCCATGAAGACTCAGAGTCCTGTTGCATGGGTTGCAGTCTCCAGCTTCTTGAATTAACACTTAAATAACTCCCATGTTTGTAAGAAGCCTCAGCTGTACACTATGAATCTCAGAAGATGTGTGAAACACACGTCTGTGTGCTACTGTAGAATGCACAACGTTTTAATGAATTTTCATTTAAATTCAAAGAAGGACCTGCATGTTTTTCTTGTATTTATCTTTTTTGCTTTTGACAGAACAAACTGCTATAAATTGTCCCATATAATGAACTGACAGATCCTCTCAACATGGAAATTGCAGGATTAAATTTTCATTCCTCAGCAAAAAACAACAGATCTGTAAAACATTTTTTAAAACCATGTGTCCATTGTGGCTTTAGCCCTGTTTACTGCTGTTTAGAGAACATTTAATAGCTCTCCATATATGCAGATTTGCAATTTTTGTTCTCTAAATCGTTATGAGTTATAAAATACACATATTGGCTGGACGAACTCTGCTAGTATCTCTTCCAGCTCAGGAGTGCTTCATGTTTTTATACAAAACTGTGTGTTGGCATGTGTCCTTTGAAGTATGGTGAGTGACAGTCACGTTACCAGAGCCACTTGACTCCGTGGTCATCTAATGAGGACCACTGCAATTTACTGTTCTCCAAGGAAAGAACTCTTAAAAATGGTGCAGCCTTGTAAAGGAAACACAAAGGAAGGAGTAGAACAGCTCTTACACCCTGGTCACTCAAACCTCGGGCTGAACAAAGATTCTTTTGCTGTGGGTAGATGGAACGGAGGAGATCCCAACCACATATTTTCAAGAGCTAAAAAACTCACAAAATTTTACTGGTAAACTATAGAAAACTAAGGAACATTGGAAAAAGAGTAAATACAATGTAACATCACTTAGCATAGACTTGGTCTGCTGAACATAGGAAGCCTTATAATCCATTTGATGTTACATTCTGTGAGAAGAGAGTTAGAAGAAGGAGAAGAAAGGGAGAAAAACAGAAAGACAACAAAGACAGAGAAAAACAGACATAGCTACTATCTCCTGGGTTCCAGCAATGTAAAACTCCAAGATGAAGGCAGGGTTAAAGGACAAGGTGCTTGCCTCATGTTGAACCTTCTTAAACCTTTTTGGCCCATCCTGGGCCTTTCTCCCAGGTGGGATTTCCATTCTCTCGGCCACTCAGGTACCAGGTTAGGTGACATTTAGGGGCTGCCTCCAGTGTGCCATGACTGACAGACACTGTGGAGCTGAGGGGCACGGGGGGCAGGGCACCACCTCACCAGAGCAAGGCCTGACCCACCCCCTACCACACATTCCAAGCCCTCAAGATGCCTTGAAACCAATCACCTTTTCCAGTCTCTAACAACAGCGTAGAATTAATTTAGTACTTCTATACTTTAAAAAGAAACTACTCTAGAGTCTGTCCTATAAAAGGAAAATTAGAAGTAATCAAGTTGCACTGACAAGCTCAAAAACTGTGAAATAATAATGCCTTAGTGTGTGAGGAAAGTAAGATAATTGGTATGTACCACGCACATGTCACTGACTGGCAAAAAAATTAGAAATAAACGCATCTGGTAGAATATTCAGGAAACTGGCTGACTATACATTTTTGATAACACATTTCATTCTAAGTAAAACATCATAAAATCAATGTAAAGCATAATTTTAGACGGACTATTACTTTCTGAATCAAAACAGACATATTTTACTGTAAATGGAAGGAAGTTCTTCCGATTTTTGCCCCAGCTAAGCAGAAGATACAACAGTGTCCTTCTAGCCTTGCTTCTTGTATTAGAAATTTCATTAGTTTGTCCAGAATGATTCTGACTGGCTTAGCCAGACATTTCATAAGGCTCATTCCTTAAATATTGTAAGTGACATTAAAGCAGCAGTACACTAAGAAAATAAGAGTCTGTATTCAAAAACTGAGCACCTGCAACTGTTTGATAGTTTCTCTTCTTTAAAGGAAATTGGTGGAAAGGACTCCAACTGTGTTCAGTTTTTGACCAAAACCACCTCTCATAAGATTTTGAAAACCATGCTAAAGACCATAATAAAACTTAATATAGGAGCAAAAAAAAGTGTTTATGATGTTAAGTTTCTGCCTGAGGTCTTTTGAGATCTTAATTTCATCTCATATTCATTCTTTTCTAAGGTAATTTAGAGTTCTCTTTTCAAAATATTTTTCTCTTTTTAATTTTTTTTTCTTTTTAACAAAGAAAGAAGATTTGTGTTATGGTAGTGTATACCTAACTACCCTAAGAATAAGCAAGAAGAATGCACTCTAAATTGATGGGAGTCATTTTTTCCCTGGAAAAATCCTATAAAGCATATGGGCTTGGAATTTACAGGCATAAAACAAAATTACCACTCTACTGATGCTACATGATATAGATACTTATATATCTTAAATATGTCATTCTTATGCAACTGATAATCATGTAATCTGAAATAATACCATCAGTTATAACTGCGAAGTATATATAACTGTTTGTGTGATCTGTGATAGTATTCTACTTTTTACATAAAATCTTTTATGTCTTGGGCTTGTTTTTCCTTAGAATGGTATTCTCAATTTTAACAGTATAACTCAGAACTGAACCCATTGCATTCTACTGCAATTTGAAACTGGACAATCCAGAAAAAATATGTAATCTCTGAACAATATCAGGAATATATAGAAATGTATATATATGCACCTTACATATCCTTCAGATCTGTAATATTGGTATAAAAGTAATGAGCATCTCGTTTTCTTTTTCATAAGAATTTAGTTCACTTACTTCCAACTGTCTTGATGACTATGGTAAAAAAAAAGGCATATATTTTAGAATCCACAACTTCTAAACTGTTGGGGATTTTTTAATTAATCAGTACCATCACAGAAACAGTTTCAAGAATACCTTTGTATGATCACCCCCATACAACTATTAACAAGAAGATGAGAAAAATTTAGCTATACCCTGTATAAATTATCCCACTGCAGATATTTTAATTTTATTTTGAGTTTAATCTTATTTATATTACTTTTATCTCTCTTCTTGCTTCCTATGTCCTTTGATTTATTTAAGTGTTCTTCACAAGTGTCCAGTAATATAGAAGTCCTTGCTTTTGAACTTAGTGGTTTATAGTGTTATGGCAGTTTGCTGATACTTTAGATGAAGAGGAGGGTCCCTGTACTACAGCTGAAAATGATAGCATAGGGTTAAAACATTTCTAAAGTCGTGGTAGCTAAAGTAGGCCTTGGGAATGGGAATGGGCATTGTCTTTGCTAAAATCATGTGAACCTATACCTGTGTACCCACCTGTCTAGTAGATAATGAAGTTAAATGCCATGATTATTTAGAAAATATAATTAAAAATAATTATTTGATCAAGAATCACGAGAAAGGAATAACAATCATGAGCAATGTTGTGGGAAGGGGGCTTAAACTCATGCTTGGGTAAAAACAATGCACACAATAGAACAATATCAAATTAATGATTAACATCTGATTATACCACAGTTATGTAAGGAAAGAGTATAAGAATGTATCCATCTCGAATCCATGTCGGAGTCAGGTTTGGGTCTGTCTATACCCCTGATTCCCAGAGCTCTTCAATAAAAGCACCTGCATATAATCACCCAGTGGTTATGTGTTTTTACGCCAACAAAACCAGCTGGTCCCCAGCCTATATATGAGAGCATACTGTGTGATGGTGACATGCAGGCTGATTGTTTCCATTTGCATCACCTTAGAAAGTAAAAGGAATGAACCTGATAACCTCTAGGAGAATGTCATTATTTGAAGCAATAAAAATCTGCACACTCAGAATCATACAGCCAAGCTTATCACTTCAATTAATTTTGCATGTACTTTTCATTATTTTACTTAGATGTTGCTACTTGTTAATGGTAGTGAGACTTTACTGAAAATCTCTCAGAAGTCATCTTTCAACTTGTAGTGGGTCTGAAACAGAGAATATGGAGATTAAGAAATGTGTGGGGCAATAAATTAATCCAGGGGCCACTTTATTCCGTGGTTACATTTTTTGCATAGAAAGTATTTCTCACAGCCAACAGGGACTCTAGCACCTCTGTATTCATTAAAACCAAAAATAAAACACAGATTTATTTCCAACCTTCCTTGCTATAACCTTGAAAGCATGAGCAGTGTCTGTAACCAATGGAAGGTAGCAGAGTGTAACCAAATGTCTTCCTGAGATGAGAAAAATTTGAAATTATATCTCTGAGAGCAATGAACTTCCCCATTTATCTCACTCAGGGCTTTGCAGACTCCATAATCCCATATCTACAGATCATGTCATTTTTTCATAATATTATAGAATACCATGCTTTCTTGTAGCCAGTCACCTAATATTTTCAGGTTTTTTCATTTGTTTTTTCTTTTCCTTGCCCGTTTGGGAGAATCTGTTCACCTGTTTCTTTTTCTGTAAATTCTCCAGAAGGGGGAATTAATCAGATTTTGTGCATGCTCACTTCACTGTTCTGTTTCGTATCGTATTTCTCTTTTACCTTGTTCTTATACCATCATGTTTAAAAAGAAAAAAAGGTCATTCTGATGATACAGGCTTCTGGCAAATTTCACTTGCCCCACTTACATCATGCCAAGGATTTTCTCCATTCTTAACTGCTCAAGGAAACTTCTAAATGCTCAAGGAATAAGGCAGTCACCAAAAATCTCTTAGGAAGCTTTATTACTACCCAGAGCACAGTCCTATTACTACCTCAGCCCACAGCCATATGGGACTCTTTAGGATGACCCAGTTAAGAACTTACTGCCTGGCGTAAATTGATTGTGAGCTCCGTCACTGACCATGAAGCCAATTTACCCTCAGCTAAATATCAAGTCCTCACAAGCTCTGACAAGTGTTTTTTAAATTAATACTATTGCACAGCAACTACTATGGTCCTTTTACACATGGAGTATAAGAGAGTCAAGGTAATAAAATTTCCTACAATTGTCTCTTAAAAACAAGCTAGAGTTATTTTCTCTTCTCCTCTCTTCACCTTACCAAATAGACAGAATCTCTGACTTCTCTTCAAAGAATCTTCCGCCTATTAGATTCTGCTGGTGTTTTTCCCTTTTAGTTTTCTTGCACATTCCTATACTTCTAGCTAGAATTTGTTCATTAGTAGAGGGCATTTTGGACAACTCATTCTGTGAATACCAACATGACCATGTGTCTAAATGTCATCACTTAATTACCAGTGTCAGATTGATGTTTTGATCTTCCTAAATTCTTGATTCACTCAGTAAACTTGGTCAGTATGGGCATAATATGAAGGAATTAGTTTTCTTTTGGTTTCACTATTCTTAACTTTTTTTGATAATTTCCTTTGAATGTTTAACTTTGTCTTAGGCTTATTTTTCCAAACAAGTATTTATACTGAACATTTAAACTATATGATAGGATCAAATAAAAAGACAGCATAGTGTACACACTCAATTGATGGCTTTTAAAATTTGCATCAAAGAAAATACAAACTGGCATCTGCTTGTAAACATTGCTACACAATATGCTACAGTAGACTGAAAATTCAGAGGCTTTGGCCCATATAATTTTATTCTACTTCTCTCCACAGGAGCAGTGCTAGGGTTGATGTTTCAAAGCACTGTAAGGAAAAACAACTATGCAATTCAAACCACTAGATAGCAAACAGCTGAAATTAGCTCTTTTTCCAAAACAATGGGGTGCATGCTTTTCTCTCTGCATAGATCATCATTCATGGAAGAATAGTTTTCATGGGAATTCAAGCAGATTATACATTAAAAATAGGAATGCTATCCACATACATTTTGCAAAACTGTTTCACTTGGAAAATAAATTTTTAAAATGGGCACAGCATATAGATCAGATACTTGAGGGAAAATTTACCTGTACTTCAGATGTAAAGTTGAGCAGAGAAAACTGTCAAAACCTTTCATGAAGCACTGCCCTGGCTGCCACCCATCCTTGTGAAGCATTATGGGTGCACAAAGTAAAATGTGGTACCCATAACAAAGGCAAGATCATTTACCTTTGAAGCATCATAAGCTCATACAAAATTCCTGTACCTTTGTCTCTGACATTGCAAACCCATCAACATTCTGCTGTTTCGACATCCCATGTCTGCAACAACTCCCTAAAAGCAAGTTCTGTGAAACAGAAAACTTTTGTGCCAAAATAATGCACTTTACCTTGGAAGAAAAATCCTTTAATCTGACTGTGGGATAAAAAGATACATCTCAACTGTACTCAAGTACTTCCCATCTTCACATGAAATGCATGTCCCCTGGTGCCCATGTGGGGAGCGGGAGCTGTAGCTGATAATGATCTCTCTTTCAGGACAGCCTGAGATGTTCTATTCTCTCTCTGAAATATGACCTGTCCCAGACCTGCAAGATTTACCTTGTTCTGGCAGTCATTGAAAACTGACAAGTTTATAAGATACTGTCAGTACACCCTTAAGTAACACTTGTGTCAGCAATACACCACTTTAAGTGATGACATTCATCGTCATGTAAATGTAAGACAGAGTGACATTAAAAGCAGTAGTATAACTAGAAAAACAATATTAAAAACCCTCCAAAAACAAAAAACAAAAATCTCCAAACCCAAACTTTCTATTTTTTTCCATTTGACCAAAAAATATACCACTGGTTTTTTTTGAGAAAATGTAAATATATTTATGCCAAAATACAACAACTTTTCAGTAATAATAATAATAATATAAAACTTCTGAAACTTACTTGTCTTAACAAAATTCTACTGTATAAAATCTATTTTTAAAATCCATTATAATGAGGTTGGAACAAACTTGTTTTCAAATTACAGATATATGTTACAGACATGGGATATTATATTACTGATAATGATAGCTATACAAGCAAATGAGCAGAAATACAAAAAATACTAATTTTAGAATAAATTTCCTAAAAATGCAGAATAAAACTATTTTTTTCTTCTTTCTGATCCTTCCAGAACCTTTACGCTTCGGATTTCAACCAAGCCTCTCACTAAAAAACCTATGGCAACTGAACAAAACATTTTGTCTTCATTGTGCTTATGATTCTGTTATAAAACCACTGAGTAAAAAGGTCTTAATCTTCCTTTTGAAATTAATTGGGGATTTTAGCTGAGTCTATTCTGGCTTTGTTAGGGAAATGAAGCGTTATCCTTCTGGTAAGAAAAACAAAATAAAAAACCACCCTAAAACACAGATAAAATCCTATCTAATATTTTCATTTCTTACAGCTGATACTTTTTGAATAAAACCCAGGTAATTTATTCACAGCTAAGAAACCCTGGACTCAGTGTCCTAGTCCACTACAGCTGTCTGATTAAAGCATCAATGGCCAGCACTTGGAAACCCAGGAGTCAACCTCAGAGCACATATTCTGCAGAGGCTTGTATCCAGGCATCATTAAAAGCTGCCTATTTCTGCTCCATTCCCACAAGGCAATATCAGTTAATTGCCCCAAAACCACGAGAACTGAGCTCCATTGTGTTGCTTAGTCTTAACTCCTCTGTTTTCAGCCTGATGGGTCTGAAGCTGCTTTGATCTAAAACTGATCTTGTTTTCATGAAATAGGCAGAAAAACTTTATGCAAGCAAAAAGCACTCACCCCCCCCCAGGCCATTTGATTAAACCTCTTCATTCTTGAAATCATCCAACACATAATCATTGCCCAAATGTGAACAAAGGGTTCAATCAGTTTGAGACCGGGGTTCAAGAAACAAACTCCTGAAATTTCATCTTTGTCCTGAGGCGTCCTAAATTTCTATCAATGTCCTGCAAAGCCTCCCATCTCCCACACCTCCTCCCAGTCATGTAGCTCCTCTCCTTCCTTTTAACCTTTTTTGCCATTTCACTTTCCACTGTACTTGTGTATTCAAGCCACAGGTTCTTGGGTGAAATTTCCTTAGAACAGGAATAATAAAATAGACTGAGTCTCCTGGGCTAAATCTCTTGTGCCTTGCCACTCTTCTCCCAGTGCACTGGAGGACCATAAGGAAAGGGAGATTGACACAAAGGAGATAAAAGGAGACCCCTGCATAAGGGAAATAGGAGCAGAATGGAGGCAGCCCTTCAAATGAGGAAAGGCTGCTCTGAGTGTAGTAAGTCGTGCAGTGATGTCTGTGAGGAGGGGGTTTATTTCAGCATCTGATGAGAGAACTCCTGTGGAGACTGTCATTGCATTCTTCAGCTTCCGTCTCACAACAGCCTCCCTATTATTTTTATTTCTATACTTTATTGTACTGTCCATATAATATTGTGCTCCCCAGGCTTTATTTGAAAACTTTTTACCAGAGTTCTTTGGGAATATGGTCCTTTGTGTTGAGAGATGCTTAACTTATGAATAAAAACAACAGTTTCCTGGTGCTCTTGACATAAGTTGGAAATTGTGTAAAAAAATATAACTCCTTCCAGTGTAGATTGGTAGCATTAAGGTAGTGCTGGCAGTGGTAAATGATGGTGTTACTCTGTCCATGTCTTTCAGCTTCAAATAACACTAAGTAACATCAGGCTGGCAAAAGACATAAGCAGTGTAACATAGCAAGCACTACATCCAAGTAACAGAGATCACAAAAGGTTGACCAACTTTCTTGAGTCTTTTTCTTGGTTTATCTGTTTGTAATTTGGTGGTCTTCATTCCTTTCTTGTAATGACTCAGGGTAATCTACAGTTCCAGATTTATCTTTCTTTATGTATGACCTTTTTACCTCAGGTGGCAGCATGCACTGACTACTATTTAAATATTTTAACTATTTACTTGCTGACTGATAGATATTTTTAATTGAATTTTCTACATATATGAATATAAAAATAAAATCAAAGAGTACAAGCAAATATATCTGAAAGTTTTCATAGCCTCATAATTCCCTACTGCAAAATCAATCTCTTATAAAAGACATAGTTAAGCTTTAAGAAAACACCATCTATCTGTGTTCTACAGCTGCGATAAATTAACATTTCAATGCAGTAATATTTCAACCTGGGCCATAAAACTGCCCAGGCACTTATTAAAAACTAAATTTTGGTCTTTTGTATATAAAAATAGTATAAATTTCCTGAGGAGGCAAAAAATAGTAACAACTTATACTTTTCCTTATTTTTACAGAAAAATCCCAATGCCATTTTTGCCCCTTTCACCCACCCTAGAATTTCATGGTCCATTTCTTTTTCTATTCATATTACATCTTTCTATGATCAAAATTACTGTATTCAAACAAGGCCTTTAAATGTATTAAGACATTTTCTGAAAGGAAACAGTCCCATTTCAAAGGAATACAGAAACAAATTCAAATGGGCTCAGACAGTTCAGGTTAAAATGCAATTTACAGCAAATTAAAGGTAATTTTAAAAAGCGTGTGGCCAGAACAAATGACAGTAAAAATGAAAGCATAGAAATATGTGATTTTTAAAAAATATATAAGCATATCTAAATCATGATTTCCGAGGTGATAACCATTTTAAATATTTTTTGAAAGCATTTATCCAAGAATGAGTGTTCAAGAAAGATCATTGCTAAGTGTTCTAAAAGAGAAGTAGTAAAAAACAACCCACCAAAAAAAAATAGAAAGATAATGTTACTCTTCTTATTTGGCATTTAGGAGATATTAAGAACAGGGCCCTATGTATGCACAATATGTCACATTGAATATGATCTAAAAAGACATTCCTCTTTTCCATAGATGAATTTTTTTTTCTCATTTCCTTCCTATTTGAATTTTCACAGGCTTTTATCATCTGTAAATCAGAAATAAAATATGTTTTAAAGAAATTATATATTGATATTCTATTGATTGTCATACTTGTTGATGAAGAAATACATACAAATTTTTATATTTTATGGCTAGTGTACAGAGAAAGATTAACTCAAACAAATAAATATATGTGGGCAGCAACTTCTGATAACTGCACTAGGACTGCTGCAGAGTAACATATCTTGGTAAGAAATGTAATTCGAGGAAATTCTTACGTAGAATGTAAAAATATGGTCTTTTTTTGTCCCATATTGGTAAAAATATGGCCAAACTCATGTTCCCAGACATTTGTTTTATATTCCATTTTCAAATTTTTCTTTATATGTATATAAATATACACATACACATATATATATATAGATAGATAAATGAAGACTGCAGATATATAAAGGATTCTTCCTGTTTTCACTAGTGTCTTTCATATGTCATTCAAACTCAGCAAAGACAACATTTTTTTTCCTGACTTAGCTTTTATACAAATTCAGAGCAAAGCATGTTGCCCTACTTTGCCTACTGCAAACTCCACAGTGAGACTTGCTTCTCCAACAGATTTTTTAAACAAATGCAAAAAATTGGAAATAAAAATAGTGTGTGGATACAGTGGGCCTATTTGGGGCCTGTAAGACAAGTAAAATCAGTTACAAATATTACAAATATTTTATTTGAATATCACAAAACATGGCTTGTTTAAGAATATATTTAGTTAAATAATCATATAAATTTGATTTTGCTCAGAAGAAATAGAGAGAGAAAACAAGTCACTCTGGGAAAAACCTCTGTATTCTCTCTATATTAAGGACCAAGATTGGGAGTGTGAAAGGCTTAGGAAATGGAAACTCCAGCATTCAGAATTCAGAAATTCAGCTCCAGCATCGTTTTTTTGCTCAGATTTGTTTACATAAAAGGGCAATAAAACTTTTCACTTGGGTTGCTAAAAATATGTAAAATGTCTAATACACAAAACCACATTTGTCACCATACAAGGATTTAAAAAATACCACCAGAAACAAACAAAACCAACCAAACCAGGTTACACATTAGACATCTGGTTGATTAGACTGTTCTCACAGCTAAGACCAGTAAAATGAAGCTCAGAGTGAGCAGATCTGACAAGCCTCAACTGAGGAGTCAAAAACTCACTACAAATTTCACGGATGGCTGTGAGCAATGACAACATATTCCAGCATCCTGGAGTTACAACTTCTAGTACAAAATGGTAGTGAGAAGTTAAGTAAAGAAGTGTTGATTCAATTTAAATAACTACAGGAAATTTATAAAGGCAGAACATAGCTTCTGCTTTGGAATTTGGTCTCACATTTCTGCTCTTGTAAAAATTATTTCCAATTTCCAGGTTAATCTACAGAAGCACAAGTGCTTGTTCTCGACCCTAGTCTAAGTCTCTACAGTCTTCATAGAGGTTTCTTCAATCAGACTGTCACATTCTCTGCAGAAAGGAAGTAATCTTAAAATGTAATAGATGTGATAGCAATATACCTTCTATTCAGAGCGGCAACTCTTTTTGGACAGAAAAAAAATATATTTTTGGAAATACATTTGTATTTTAGAATATTTAGCAATGCATTCAAAATAACCTTAGAAATACATTTAAAAAACTAGGTAGTATCTAGGGAAAAGAAAAATCTTTGTTATTTCATCTCTTAGGCCAATTCCCACTCTGAGGTAGTAGATTGGAACTGATCTCCACGAAAAGCATACACAAGATATGATACTCTCCACTGTAGAGCTTCATGTGACTCATGTAAGTATTATTATGTGAAATTCCAATGTAAATGTCAAGAGATCCTCCCCTGTAATCAGACTTCCCTATGCTCCAGAAATATACAATTTTTTCTGCTTATGATATTGCTTTTAAATCCTAATTAATATCTAAATTCCCATTTAATTGAATTCAGTTATGACTGTCTATATGCTAATTTTTTGTAGTTGCAGGCCATCTGTTTTGGTGCAGGAGTTTCCCATCTGTATTTAATTATTTACAGACAAATGGATTTTCTTTTACCTTTAATCTCCCTTCCTTCCATTTCTTTGTTTTAGCTCGCAATATCTGAACTAAAGTCAAGTGACTGAGGTACAACGTTACTTGCTTACTGAGTAAACACATAGTTCCTTAATACTGCATAAAAAGAATAATTTACAGAGAAAATTCAATCTTCCTCTTATTTTTCAAATTGTTAAATTATAAATATTCTGTCTGTATTGTACTATTTGCTGTCAATTTTGTGATCTAGAGTACATGATCTCCATAGACTTTTGTATCTTTACAAAGTGTTCTAATGTTAATATTTTCAAAAGAATCAAACAGTCATATCCTAATTTCTTGAAGAGGGAGGTGCTTTTTTATTTTGAGGTTACCACCAGTAATAATGCATCTTTGCATCTTCACTAAGATATGCAGAGTTCATTCATACATTTCATGTGTTCCCTCTTTTTTTTTCATTTTGGTATGTTCCTCTGTTAAATGAAGAAACTTTGGGGTTACAAGGCAACAGTGGGGAAAAGAAATGCATATTCAGGTTCATTAAGTATAATTAGTTGTTGTGCAGATAATACACAAAGCACTTTATAAAAACTTAGAGGAAAACATAAAATCTATTTTTATTCCCATGGAGTCTAGGTCCTAATTCATTTCACCTTGCTTCTGTTCCACCTTGCCATATCACCCACCACCTCTGGGTGTGCACCCTGCCTGGTTCGATATCTATGGATCAGAAGAAACCAGAACAAAATTTCACTATCAGATACCTGTTTCTTTCACATAAAAGAAATTCAGGTGTGTGGTTGGGCAGGGATTATTATTATCATTGCTGTAAATAGGTGCAGGTCCAAAAGATAAAGTAACGGGCATGCTAAAAAGCAGGAAAAGCCATCCTAAGGAAGGAACTGTTCCCTCATTCTTGAATGGGATCCCTTACCCTTGTTGAATTCCTCCCTCCTTCCCTCCCTCCCTCCTGGTCTCTCTTTCTCCTTCTCTCTCTGGAGTATAAAGGTACCTGTAGGAAAAGAAACATAAATAAAGATGCTATCCTAATTAAACACCTAAAGTGAGATGGGAGTAATATGTACCTTAAATACTTCTTTATTTATTTCTCATTTTCTCTTGGCCTCATTAATTTAAATGTCCCATTTAAATTGATGTACAAGGACCCGAGGGTTGTTTTTTATTATCTTATATACTGCCCTTCTCAATTGATCCTAGATTTAATTTGAGGCTCCTGGACACTGCTGTCATGCAAATCATTATAACAAGTATGACTCAAGGATTTGGCCAGTTATGAGAAAAACAACACATGAAGCTCAAAGTTACAAAATGGTCAGGGGGATTACTCTAGCTACCTGATCTGCCTGTATCCATGGAGCAATATGGTTATTTTCCAGCAGAAAATTTGGCTTTTATTTTGAATATTTATATGTTGCAATCAGACAATATCTTTTAAGTAAAATGTTGGAAAAAAAAGTTGAAATATATATGTTTTTTCCTGAAATTATATTCTCAGATTTTCTGTCTTTAACACTGGATTAATAATGGTCCCTTCAAAGTCAATGGAGTGGAACAAAGCCATCTACAAGACAAAATAAGAAAACTGCATGTCCTTGTTATCAGCCTTCTATTTGCAGGATTAAAATGTTTATTCAACTTCATCTTTTCTTTCCCAACATTTAAAACGGAATAAAACCTCTGTTTAATTAGATTGTTCACCTTTATTTGTAACTTCAGGTTATCTCATAGAATAAAATTACTTGGTATTTGTACTTTACCTAATTTTAATTTAATGTCACTTTAGGATAATTTGTTTGTGGATTTTAATTGTCCACTGGTTTATGTGATGCACCTTGATCATTAGCAGAGTCTAGGCATCACGGAAATTTAATTTATTCTTAATAATACCTTTTCTTGCATCATGTGGTGGTACTGCATAGGCTTCAGTAGGTGATAGTGAGGAAACTTAACTTTCAGGAAGATATCACAGCAAGAATGAGAAGAATAAATTATGACATGAGATTTCCCTTATCTAACATATCCACTGACCTACATCTCCGTTGCTGCTGCAGACTTGATTTTGAGTTAATGAATTAGTTTGCTTTCTAGTCAAAGGATAGTTGTGACTGAGATCTCCAAAGAAACATCTGTCCACTGAACATAAAGCAGCTGAAAAATCTTTATTGATTTCTGCCTCTTACTGCTGGAGAGAGACTCACTGCATGGTGCATTGTTCTGCACTTCAGCCCCAAATGACCAGAAAGGCAATCTGGCCTAAATGTGAGCTTTTTATAATTTACTCCCTCCAAACCCCCACCAGCTGGAGAAAGAATTCAGTCCATGGGCAAGTCCCACTGGTGAGTGGCAGCAGCCCTTAGATGTTATGTAACCAGAAGGGCTACTTAAGCATTACCTAAACTACAAATTCAAGTTCATTGTATACAGTGATGGTGACTGTCTACAGCAATGAAACAATGTCAAGATGCACTAAGAGATTGAAGCATGATAAGAGACAGAAAAGACTTCATGATTAGCTTAGACAAAGAACTTGACAGAATAAACAAAACAATTCATGTTGTAGATAAGATATATTCTGGCAACAACCTTTCTCATTGTATTACATCCAGTGAAGCTAACAGAAAAGATTTTAAAATTTGCTTACGGGAAGAACTATTTTATACTCTATATGATTAAATTTTGTAAATTTCTTCCAAAATCTACCATAGAAGGAAAATCCTAATGAGAGTAAAAGTAAATGGCTGTTTGCATAAATCATAAAAATACCTACAGTGACATTTGATAGGAGACCACATAATATGCTTGCACAGACATACAAGACATAATAATTTTTTACTACGTGAGAGGCTAAGCCTTGATTTATCCAGAAGAGACACTGAAAATGTGACAGCACAAAAAAAAGGGACAGCCTCTTACTCCATTGTGCATCATACTGAGATATAATTGCTATGTCTGTTAATCTCATGGGAGCAAAGCAGAGTTGTCCCAAGTCCAGAGCATTAGACACGACACACAGCCTTAGTTGGCCATTATTTAATTCTGTGCCATTGCATAGACATTGTACCACTCGGTGGCCTTCCCTATCACAGAAGTTATTTGCATTACAGTTAATTTTTTCCACTCAATTAATACTTTTTTTTTACCTCTATCTAAATTTATTTTATATCTACTTTATGTTGTTGGTGAATATATATATATTCAAATTGCTGTTCAGAAATTCATATTAATTGGAAAAGATTAGGGATTATTATTAAGTTACAAGAATTACTTAAGAAAGGATTTTTTTGCTGTACTTTGAACACTGATAATCAGTCATTCTCTAAGACAGGTTCAAGACCTAGAAATGCAGCATCACTGTTAGGAACTTATTATGAATTCTATATGCTGGATCCTTCAGCACTGAAGCCAATGGGAAAAATTTTCCCACAGACTTCACATGGGAATATGGTCATGCCATCCAAATGTTGTGCTTGATCATTATTCATAAAGCACAAATTTAAGAACAAATACCAACCCTAAAGTTTAACTAAGTTAACCTTAGTTAAACTTTAGATAATTCTGTGAAAATATTAAACATAAATTTGTGAAAAAAGGTAATAAAGAGTCAGAAATAAATATCTCTTTTCTTTGAGTCTTTCCAGAACAGTCATCTTTCAGTGTTAATGAATTTTTCCATGGGACTCAAAGATGAGATTTAAGCATCATAGTGTAACAAATATCAGCTAAATACTTGCCAAATTGTTGTGTTCTGAAGATCACTAGATATTCTATTAATAATTACAGGCACTATTTAGCACCACTTCTCATT
This sequence comes from Daphoenositta chrysoptera, assembly GCA_013397915.1. Lineage (NCBI taxonomy): Eukaryota > Metazoa > Chordata > Aves > Passeriformes > Daphoenositta > Daphoenositta chrysoptera. The sequence continues at coordinate 296,830 of VZRO01000338.1, forward strand.
TAATCAATTCTTCTTATAGCTTCAAATTAGGCTTATGTTTGTGCTAGCATTTACAGACACAACCCTCACGAAAGAAAGGAGGAAGGGGGAAAAATCAGTTGCTGATTTTTTTTTCCTCAGGGATTGCAAACTCCTACTTCTGATTAGCACATCATCTTTACATAGTTTCCTTTCTTTAGGTTAGTCTCTTGTTTGGCTGATTAGCACAGCTTGGTCCTTTAGTGATGTCTTCCTTACTGCTACTCTGAGCCTCAACAATAGCTCCCACGTAGCTGGCAAGAGCAGGATGTGGTGACAGACTTAATGCTTTGTGTCAACAGGATAAACAGCATGCTCATCTTGAGAGCTTTGTCAGATTAACCCTGGTGTAGCAGCTTCAATAAGATATATTAATATCTCTGCATGACCAGCTGTACCTAGAAAATATTAAGCTATGTAATGTTTTTCCATTTCCATCCAAATGTATTTTGATTGCTATCTGGAGGAAAATCACCTATGAAAACAAATGGCGACATGCTTGTTCCCAATATTATTTGTACTTACAAAAGTTATGCTGTAATTAAAAATAAATAGATTAGTTAAAATAGTAATTAAGCCTCACATACGGGAAGCCTTACTCATACAGAGATGATTTTGGGTTCATTGGCAATGTCATGCATAGAAGACTTTCCAGAATTGTGCTCTAGCTGCAATTACCGTGCATATACATAAAGATGTCACATTAGCAAAGTCTATGGGATAGAGGTTCATCTGGTGTAAATAGTGAGGTTGGAATGGAATTCAATTCCACTGATTTACACCAGCAAAGACTCTGCCCTGCCTTTATAAAAACAAAATCTTCCCCCCAAAACTTCTCCTGTGATACAGTGTTTGTGTACTTTAAAGCTAGATTAATTTCACCAAGCTTGAACATTACTTATTAGCCACTGTCTAGTCCAAATGAATCAAGATCTGTGATTAGAACATGGCCTAATACAGTGTTTAGTCATATAGGTGCACAGTTTAAGGTAGCCTTTAGCTGTAGCCAACAGAGAGACAAATACCATCTCTCTGTATCTATATTAAGAAGGAGTAAATCCTTTTTTACAACAGGTATTTCCTTCCCTCCATTGCATTTGGAGGCTTGCACTAAAAATCTAATTTTTGATGCCTAAAATTATATTACATGAACCTTGGTAATATGGAAAAGCACTAATACCATACAGTGTACATATGTTGTTCTTTATATGTCACATGAATCTGTATATACTTAATCACTGATGTGAATGTGCTGTTAAGTACATTGCTGAATCACAGAATCACAGAACATGCTGAGTTGGAAGGGACCCACAGGCATCATCCAGTCCATCTCCTGTCCTGCACAGGACACCCCCAGGAGTCACACCCTGTACCCGAGAGCATTGTCCCAACACTCCTTGAGCTCTGTCAGGCTGGTGCTGTGACCACTTCCCTGGGGAGCCTGTTCCACCACCCTCTGGACGAAGAACCTTTTTCTAATATCCAACCTAAACCTCCCTGACACAACTTCAGGCCACTCGCTGGGGTCCTGTCACTGGGCACCAGAGAAAAGAGTTCAGTGTCTGCAGGCTGATAGTCATTAAATTGCAAGGTAAACTGCAAATATTCAGGGAGGTACAATACTTATGGACACTTGAGAATCTGAACAATGAATCTGCTGTGTTTCTATTATTTTTACTTCTTATGCTTCTTTCATTCAGAGTACTAAGAAACCAATCTCTATGCATTAGTTGTTTCAAATGTGTACCTAGACCAGCACCCAAATATTGAGTTGTTCAAAATCATTACTTACACAATATTTCAGATTATCTCCAGTCTCTCTTCATCTCTTCAGAGGTCTTTTCTGGAACAAAAGTAAACATTTCCATGAATGGACAAGGAAATTTATGTCCTGCAAATGTAGCTTTTTATTAAAGGAAAAAAGAATCTTTCTCAACTAAGACAAAGCTTAGGAGTCCTTATTAGCATTAGATCAAATCTTGTTTTTCCTACCACCTTGTGCATAGTGAGGATTCAGATAGCAGTACTGACTGAAAAGGCAGGAGCCCATGCAATGGTTTTATGTGCAATGAAGCATACAGCATTAAGGCTTCTCTGCAAGCCATAATTGTGTTTCACAGGGACTACTTAACAACACTGATGGAAGTATTTTTTAGCAACTGACATAAAGGCTTGGAATTTATAATATGGCATTGATCAGTTGACGCTATGCAATCTTTGAAGAAGAACTTCTGTCTTCTTGAACATCTCTTGCACATGGTTTTTGCTGAAGGAAAAAGAATAAGCACTATCTTTAAATACAGCGAAGTTATTTTCTCAGTGTCCATTGCAGCTTTATTATTGTGGAGGTGAAAAAATTCATGGGTCAACTACTTCTACACCTATTTTTAGCAATTGTACAAAAATTTCTCTTTTATTAAAGTTATATTTTATTTATTTTTTTTAGTTATAGATAAGCTAAAGGTTTTGTAATGGCTTTTTCCAAGGATTTCTTAAGAACTTCTTACTTCCCTTGATCTCTTGTTGAAAACCAACCGGGTCTAAACTTTGAGACCTACATCATTCCCCAAAGATCTTTAAAAAGGATGCCCTTCAATCTTGTGCATCTTTCATCTGTTGTCTAGACTTACTGGTCAAAAGCAGATGAAATGTATATCTTGTTATTATTCTGATTCCTTTTCCTGTATACCTGACTGTAGTTATACAGATATATGTAGGCCTAGCATGCTAGCTTATTAAGCTTGTATTTATATCTCTATCTGACAAAAGGAAACACTCTCAGAATGCTCAAAACTGGCTTCTATCCCTTCACCACATGAACAGTGTAAATGTTGATGTTATTCTTTATTACAAAACCCCCAGTTCTTAATAGGTGTTTAATATATGCCAGGTTTTAATTTGGGTTGGGATCAGCATCTGAACTGTCCTCACAGATGTTTCTGCATTTTCTTAGAGGAAGTACAGGTACCACTGATGGGTAGATACAGCAAGGCTGCATATACAGCAAGCTTATACAGGCTGCTGGAAGGGTTACCTTACCCATACCCAGGTTCTGCAGTTAGGTCACAACAACCCCTATGGGCTTGGGGCAGAGTGGCTGGAAAGCTGGCTGCTGGAAGAGGGCTTGGGGTCCACGATCAGCTGAACATAACTCAGGTGGCCAAGAAGGCCAATGGCATCTCATTTGTATCAAAAATAATGTGGCCAGCAGGACTAGGGCAGTGATTGTCCCCGTGTACTCTGCACTGGTGAGGCCACACTTTGAATTCTGTGTTCTCTTTTGCATCCCTCGAACAAGAAAGACATTGGGATGTTGGAGCATGTCCAGAAAAGGGTAGAGGAGCTGGTGAAGAGTCTGGAGCCTAAGTCTTATGAGGAGCAGCTGAGGGAGCTGGGATTATTTGGCTGGGAGAAAAGAATGCTTAGGGGAGCGAGGGAGGACTTATCACTGTCTACAACTGCCTGAAATGAGGTGGTAGCAAAGTGGACATTGGTCTCCCAAGTAATGATTGCCAGGATGAGAGGAAATGGCTTCAAAGGTTTAGAATGGATAATAGGAAAAATTTCCTCAAGCATTGAGAGAGGCAGCCCAGGGAAGTAGTTGAGTGACCATCCCCGGAAGTACTTAAAAGATGCTTAAATGTAGTGCTTGGGAACATGGTTTACTGGTGGATAATGTTAGATTTATGGATGTTCCAAGAACAGTACTGATGTACTGTGTACTGCACACAGCTATGTAGCTATATGTGATCTTACCCACCTTCACCATAGACAAGAGATAAATAATTTCAAGCAACATCAGGATTAAATAATTGTAATTTGAAACACTCTGCCTGAGGATCAAATGAAAATGAGTTATTTCCTATGCTTACCAGAGAACGCTATAACCCTAGGTGCATTTCAGATATAGGACACCAAATATTAGGTGGCAGATCTTCCATGAGGCTTGGTGCTGTTAATCATTACTGAACAGGTAGGGATTCATTATCAGAATCTATACACACAAACAAGTACGTAAAAGAATTCAGATGTCTGTCAGGAGGCACAGGTGTTGCAGTGACATTAATAAAGTAAACAGCCCTATCCTGGGTCTCCAGCATTGCACATAATCATTTACATTAGCTGTTGGAGTCTGGCATGTTTCCAAACTGTGCCAATTAGTGCTCTCCCAGACATTGCTCAGCCACAATCCAGAGACTGTTTCCTACAGGGAGTATAATTGAGGCCATTCTCAGCAAATTGTATACTATTGTATATTTTTCTCAAGGTCAAAGAGTAGACCCAAGCCCATTTTGTTTACAAGCGTAGTCATAGCATAGCATGGCATAGCAGCTGACATGATGAGCAGTGGGATTATATACATTGATTAATAAGGAGCACTGAGAGAGGATGAAGTTATTTGCACAACTGGAGTTCCTATTGAAGTGACTTTTGGGTCAATTTTTGTCAGATGATAAAACACATTAATTTTACACATTTTAACAACTTCCTTCTTATTTGACACTATTTAATTTTCCTAATTCCCGTAAGCACTGGCAACAAAAACATCTAAAAATAAGTACCCTATAATGAAGTAAGATTTCAGTTTTTGATTGGCAAAGCTATATTTTGGGAGGAAGAGGTAGAAAACTCACTTTCAATGTAATAGTAAAAGTTAAATTTATATCTAACTATGGAAAATCATACACAACTTTTTGTTTATATTACTTAATAATGTTACATAAGAAATATAAGAATTAATTAATTTCCCCCTTAAAGAGGATATAATTTGAAGTTTCCCAGATTTCTGATATCTTTCTTATGTCATTTGTTACAGCAGCTTTTCTGATATGGCCACTGCATGAAAATGTATGGAGGAAAGAGGATGTAGAGATTCTGAGGCAGCTATTATGCATGTGGATTCCTAATGCCATTCTCCAAAGGGAAGTACATTATCAAGGTCTGAGAAATGAAAATTCTACCATAAATTCCCACACAAAGAAAATGCTTATGATCAGACCTGTCTTTCCACTTTTTATTTCTCCCTCACAACAGCTCCCATCACTTCTTTCCAATAGTCTATGCAGTAATTCATCACTGTTTTCAAGGTGTCAGTATTTCACCATATGCTGTTTTATCTAAGAAATGCCAGTTACCAGATGTACTTCTCTTTGAGGAGAGCACAAAACGTGGGTGGCAACATCCTCTTCCCACAGTGGATTTTAGGTAGCTTAAAGACTCCTCCTTTTAGGAATAGTAAATTGACCTGCTGGAAATCAATTTGACCCTCTTTTGAAGGGTACCAGCTGAGTTCTGTTTATAAGTTTCTACTTATTTATTTGTTATTATTTATTATTATTTTGTAGTATTATGTTATACCATAGTGCCATATGATTACTATAGTTTTATTATTGTTTATAAATTATTTATTTTTATTAAAAAGCATGTTTTATTAATTTTGTTTTTATATATTTATAATTGTTTAGAATAAGATATAGTTTTCAGATCTCCAGTCTGAATTAAATTAGTCTCTATCACTTTCTGAGGTCCTCAATCACAGTCTGAATAGTGATGAACATTCCTTGGGTTTATTTCTCCCTTACATTACATCATAGCATTACATTTCATCTTTCTCTTTGAAGTGCTCATGAAACAATAGCTTTACAGTAACAAATAACAGGAATTATCCAGTTGATTAATAAAGATAAACAAGCTATACTCTGAAAACTGTACTTTCAAACCCTATTGCATTTAAATCAGATACCATGGCATCCACTTATTCAGTGGCTTAGCAAAGCACATTGTACATAACATGTTTCCCAGTTTACATAAATGACAACTCCTCCACTTTGTTAGTGGTAGTGTAATTGCACAGGAGAGCTAAAAAATCAAGGTGAGTTTTGTAGAATGCATACAAAACATGTAATTTTAAACTCCTCAACCGTTCTGCATTGTGTCACTGTGTTTATCACAACTGTGGAGCACAATGGGTGGCACTCATGGAAGATAATGGACATGACACTGCTTTGACTAGGCTAATTTTTTTATGTACTTAACAAAACAAAAATCATACATAGAATCCATTTTTATATCCTCGGAATAATTTTCAAATTTCAGAGTTTGATGTAAAGTTTTCCAAGTCTGGAAAAACTAATTTAACAAAGCTTAGAATCAGCTGAAGAATTCTAAGGATCAATATGTCATAGACAAATGTTATTTACCTATAAAGATATAAATGTAACATTTTCTAGAATCATGCCAATTCATTTTTATATTATTGATAAACAGACAGACAGATGTATACACATACATAGAGACATGTAGAGTATTCAGCACACTATGTAATAATGTGCCTGAAAATTAAAGCACTAATTGATATTTAGTTACATGAAAGGAATAAAAAAAAGAATGATAAAATTTAGCTTGGAAGAGACCTCTAGAGATCACCTAGTTCAACATCCTGCTCAAGGTAAGGCCACTGTGATAAAGTTGCTCAGGACCATGCCCAGTCAAGGCTGGATCATGTCCGGGGATACAGATTTCACAACATTTCAAAGTAACTTCTTGGAATATTTGACTACCCTCTTTAGAAACATTATCCTACATGAGGATTTCAGAAGGGGAGATTCAGAACAATGCTGTAAGTAGGTAGAAAGGTACTGTTACTCTTACATATAGTAAATAAACATATTTTTAATTAGCTTCAGAAAAAAAATTAGATTTTAATAGTAGCAAAAAAAAAAGAAACTTTAAAAATATTCTACCTAAGAGAATCTAAACACTTAAGGAGATGCATCGCATGGCATCTTGGAAAATATTTTCCTTAACAAAATGCCACATATCCCATGAAAAGACACTGAGTAATATTCTGCATTTTCTCATCACCATGTAGGCAAATGAAGAGATGGAAAACCTTCAATTAGAACTTGTTATGAGTAGAAAAAGGACAAATGTGAAATTTTTGTTTGGTCCCTCATCGCTTCTCAGAAGAGGATGAAGGGCAAATCTGACTAAAAGTTAAGAACAGAAGAAAAAAAATGTTTGCCTTGGTTTATGATTCGCTTTGAAAATGTACTAGTTCCTCACTCTTTCTCAGTCATTTTTTTAATGCTCAGAAACTAATGTGTGTTTCAAGCTACAAATTCATTCACATCATTCAGGGTGTGAAACTTTCAGAACACCAAGTTTTGAGCAGTAATGTCTTATGTTTAAAAAATTAATGATTATTTATATTTATCCATCAAATCCAAGCATAACTGATGCCTTCAATGAAAGTGGAAAATATGATGTGTCTGTAACTGTGAATATAATTTTAAAGAAATTGGGTCTCCTTAAGCCATTTTTTCCATTAGCATTGACTGTACTAGCTCAATATAAGTATAGAAAGCATTTGAAAAATATATGAAATTCCGCTTGAAAGCTACCAGACTACTTCATGAATGGGATTTGACTTTTCTTTGTTTTCAATGCATATGAGTTGTCACCTTGGAAGTCAGAGGCTTGATTACTAAGGCAGTGAAAGGCAAAACTTCTGCAGATGTTTGACATTTCTCTATTTAGATAATGATCCTTCAAAAACTAATGATTAGTACTGGTGATCTTCCAGAGAAGCTTCATAAGGAGTGAAGATCAGAGGTTTTATACCACCAGTTCCAGACCTTAGATGCAGAGCTGTCCTCCTGCTCACCTGCAATGCCATTTCTTGGGTAGATTAATTTGTTCCAGCACTGCAAACCCCAGGAAGTGACCACAGCACTTGAGAAATGCACCATCAAATGCACTCGTAAATAGGCAAAAATATAAATATACTTGTCCTGTCTCTCTCCTTTTCAGTGCTTTGGGGGTTAGCCTTTATTTTTCTCCTGTAATTACAAAATGGTAGTTTCTCTTCAAAGGAACCTTGTCCACTAAGAATGATCTACAGTTGCCTGTCATTTCATATATTCTGTTGTAATGATATTTTCCCTCAGAGTAAGGAGCTGGCTACTCAGTGAGCAGTGCCACTGTGTTTATGTCAAGTTCAGGCAGAGAACACTGTTAAATGTGAAACTGGCTGACTGACAAGACATCTGGCACACCCAGTACTACAACAGTGTCTTTTGCTCTAAGTGGGACACAGCAAAAATCATTGTGCATTGCTAAGGAGGCCATATGGTCTGTCTGCCTTAAAATGCCATGCCAAATATTTTGGCGTGTCTGTGCATGTGTGTGGCTTAATTTAACTGTAACATTTGGGCTCTTCTTTTTGTGCATCTATTCTGTGTCCTTTATAATCAAACCATCTCCCTTTGTATGCATCTCCTTCTCTCTGACATTGAAAAAAGGGTCACAGAGTTTGCCAGTCATCCTGTGTACAAGTTTAGGGTTTCCAATGATCCCTGCTACTTTTTGTTCTCTTGTCAGTTGATGTAAGTCTAGCGTTAAATGTAATTCTTGCCTGTGTGAGCCAGTGCTTTTCGAATGAAAAGCGATCTCCTCATTATATATACAATTTAGGTACCAGACATGAAGTCTGAGGGCTTCATCTGCCTGTCCCCCTTATCCAGACAATAAGAAGTGCTGTGATGTGCTTCTGTATGTATATAACCTGGAGCAATACATGTCCCCAGCAGAACACCCACACACTATCTTCAGAGTTTGATCCTACACCAGTCACGCTTCATGAGCATACATATTGCTTTATAATAGTCCTTCTCTTCAGCAGCATTTAAATCATCAGCAGAAATGTCTTGGCTGCAAGCATTCACAGAATTTTTTCCACTTCAGGAATTACAAGACAGAAAAGGGAACAAAGGGATGGTCTGAAAGGAGGCTCAGATGCTCACAGAAACATCCTAAAGAGGCATTGCTATGCCCAGAACAAGCAATCTGTTCTTCATAACACAAAAGATCAGAAGTGCCACGTGAACCAGACACAGCAAGGCCAAGAAAGCTGACCTTTTCTTTTGCTCCTACAACCTACGTGAGGCAGGTTTTACATGCCTGTAAACTCTGCTGTGTTTGAGGATACAGTTTCAAACCTCAGGATATCACAAATCATACTCATGAAAAAGAACACTCAGAGCCACGAGAATTTTTAGAAATCACACAGAGACACACAAAAAAGGTTTGCTAAATAATTTTAAAATTACTAGTCTTAAAAATCTGAAATTTCAGGTGTGCTGTGCTTGAAGGAGAGTACTTTTATTCTAAAGGGAACTCTAGGAGAGATTTTTACCATGTCTTCCGAAAAATCAAGATAGCAAAATTTAAGCCTGAAACAATGCAGCTGTCTTTTAATTCATTTCATATTGCACTCTCATCCATCTCTAAGTAATACTGTTTTGCCATTCTCTCTGCTATTTCATTTTTCATACCGGGTTTGTTTATTTGTTTGTTTTCCAGATAATTTTTTACTTTCTGCTTCATTATCCATAGCACTCTTAAGTGCAACATAAATGGCAGAATTTGAGTATAATTTTCAAACCCATTGTGGGAAAGTAATTAAGCAAAATACATTTCTACATTCCTAACAGTATAACTTATACAAACATTAGCAACACATCAATATTGGAGAGTGACATTTCTGTATAAGAGGAGAGAGAAAACCTTACCAAAAAACCCGTGTCTGAAGCATGAGAATACCAAAGTCAGTCCTTAAAGGCCTGACAAGCTTCAAAGAACACGAGCAGAACTTACTTGTACTGTAGGTACGTTCCTTTGGAAAAGGTTGTTTACCCAGTAAATTTCCAATATGAGTGTGTAACCTAGGGAGGTGCCACTGGAAGCAGGAAATAATTTTCTAATTATGGTAACAGAATTTTGTAATTATGGTGACAGATCCAGGAACATTCTTTTGAGTCAAATTTTATTCACTTAAATATGATGAATGAGATCAAGAGTGATGCAGAAGAGCAATGCTGACATTCCCTGGGCAGAATCGCTTATTATCTGGGTAGCCCCATGGACACCACAATATCTTTAGAGGTACTCTAGTTTTTCTACCAGAGAATTTATCCTGTTTGTTCATTGCAGTTTAAAGCTGCTAGTCTTATTTCTGGTCTTGCTTTTCCTGATTTTTCCAGACTTCTTCTCTAAACAATAGGGAAGAGAGAATTTATATGACATGGTACAGAGGAAATGACTGTTTGTACAAGCTAATATTTCCTTTATTTTTTATCATTTTTCTGCACAGTATAACATATTTCTTCTATTTCCGTAACAATGTAACATATGGTTCCTCTAGTGCTAAAGAGTTCCAGTTGTAAAAACCGAGACAATGCATTACAACACCTTTTTATAAAGAGCAGCAGGCCTCCAGAAGAGGATAAATTTGGTACAGCAGGTAGAGTCTGCTACCAATGACACAACCCTATGTCCAAACCCAACTATGCAATTTAACAAAGCTGGGCTTGTCTATTACTGTATCTATGCCTGGCAGAAATGAAAAAAAAAAGAAAAAAAAACCAAAAACCAAAACTGATCAGAACGTGCTCCTTTGCCTTTGGAAAAAAAACCTAGAAAAATTCTGTAGGTACTGACAGGCAGTTTTTTGGCTGAGTTTAACAGGAGGGAAGCCTACATGTAATCAGTTCTGCCCTCATTACTGCATTCACTGGAAATTACCATAGTTGGCTGCAGGGGACAAGAGGATCATTTTTCCAGCCAAGAAAAGAAATAAAGCACCCAATGACACCCCCAAAATGATAATATTGCAATATGATTATATGAGAAGAATAACCATCTCAAAAATAAGACAGAAAAATTTAGTGGTTCTGAAAAGAAGCAAAACTAAACACAGAAGTGGAGAAAAAATATAGGGGTTTATGCACCATTTCCCAGTTCTAAGAGCAAATTCCTTTGCAGAAATACCCATTATGAACTCGCATGTATATTTTTTTATAATTCTCCATATGCCTTATATTCCTTTATGTTAACATTTACGCACAGTGTTCGGCACTCCATTAAAAAAGGCACTTACAAAACAGATATTGTTTGTATCACTTTGCAACAAGCTGGAATGCCTGAAGCACTGCACTCTATTTGGTAGACACATAATAGTGTGTTTTAATTTTTACCTGAAGTAGATAACCCGAAGATTTAAAATGCCTTTGGGACCAATCTATGGTTGAAATGTGTTTTAAGATAGGACAATTTAAGAAGAGTCATGCTAAATAAAGTCAAGGAATTCTGATATAATTATAATATGAAGTCATAAAATTTGTCTTTGGATTCTTCTGCAGATCTTGACAAAACCAGAGTAATTTCAGAGTTAAGGCTGAAAATAACTTTTGAATTTTGTAGTACTACACATGCACATTAAGGTAGCTTGAAGAGTCCTTGGTTCTTAGAGACATAGATGTCTCCAAGGGCAAAGTGATGATAAATAAGACAGAGAGTGCCTTAAGGGAATAAGGTGGATAAGATTTTTTTCAAAGGAAGTATTCATGGACTTAAGTATATATGTACAAATACAAGGTATTTGGGCAATAAATAACTCAGATGAGATACCAGTAGTGATTGCTTTGAGCTGTACAAATTGGATTTAGATGCCATATGCCCCAAAATTTAAGAGACTTCAGATGTTACTTCTGGGGTCAATTTCATCAGTAAGAGCAGATGAGCTAAATGACAGATGGCCTAAGTTAGGGATGGGAACAGAGCCTATATGAGAAAGTTTATCTAGAAGTAAAAGCATTTCTTTAAGAAAATATTATTTAGAAGAGATAGAGGAAAGATGAAAGAAAGTGTTGCTAAGTTACTATGAATACTATTCAGAGAGCTTTTTCTTCATAACAATTGCAGTGTTATTGTAAAAATATCTCTTTTTTGCACACTTTGATGAAACTGTTTGTTTCTGTCTTGCTATGGTGTATATATCACCTGCTGCTAGACACTACCTAACTGCTCAGTTTTAGGTAGAGGGCTATGCTTCCATGCCCATGGGATGACCTGGTGCTCTGCTGTCCCAGACACAACTAGCCTGGCTACTTCTGTCCCCATGGCTGCCCATTATTAATTGTAATTTCCCATTATTATTGTCCGTGATTACTGCACGGCCACTTCCAGAGCCTGCCTCCCCTGTATGTGCCCATACACCAGCTCAGGGACAGTTTCCAGACAGCCCTCACAGGCTGAGACTGCTCAGGCAGTCAGGCTCTCACAAGTCCTGGAGAACACAGAATATCCTGGGGCTGCACTGATAGGCTTTTGGGCTGCAGGCCACTCGGGCTGCTATGAAGTGCAATACAAATATAATCAAGCGAGTTCTCCTCAGAAGTTTTTTTCAGCTGGGCCAGACCAACAAGGTTGTCAGCATGTTCTGATGCCACTTAATTTGCACACGATCTTGTGCATAGGTGATAAATCATTATCACAGTGGCAGAAAGTTGTGCTGGGGATATGCACTTGCAGTCAAATGCAGCATGAATTCCTTCAGCTAGACTCTCCTGTTCCCAGTTCTGTTGGACCATTCTAGCTCTCTTGTCAGTGATCTCTCTGTACCTGCATGACAAGCACCTACAACAATTGCTTATTCATTATTATATACTTATTTTTGCTATAGGAGTAAGCTCATTCTTCTCATATGAATTTATTCTGGAATTTCTCAATCAAGAGAAATCTCGGACCAAGAGATGATATCAAGGGGTACTTACTCAAGGGATGCTTATTACTCCTTCCATTCAAAGCCCTCTGCCTTATCTCATGAGGTGATCAGAGATTCTTTTCATGAAATCAAGTCACCATCGCACATGATGGGGCCCTGTCCTCCTGGGGATGGCTGAACACCGGACTGCCCACAAGAAACAGTGAATTAATTCCTTGTTTTGTTTTGCTTTTGTGCCCAGCTTTTGCTTTCCCTATTAAACTGTCTTTATCTCAACCCATGAGTTGTTTACCTTTTACCTTTCCCCTTCTCTCCCTGATCCCTCTGATGGGGGAATGAGAGAGCAGCTGCCTGGAGCTTTGCTGCTGGCTGGGGTTAAACCATGACATCTCCCTAGGACTTTTTCTCTATTCTGTCTTTAGGTATCTGTTTAGGTAATTATTTTAAGAATGTAACCCAAAACTTCTTCATGGCTGTAATTGTGACAGACCTCCTGACTCTGTGGCTCAAACGTAGAAAAATAACCTTGACAAATGCCTTTGTTTACTTCACCATTTTTATTTTAGTTTTGCCCAAAAAAAGATCAGGAAATTCAAAAGTGAAGACGCCCAAAAATAAAATGCCCAATGCCTAATAGCATAACTAGGGAAGGAAAATGCTCTCTGATTTCAGTGATCTTTGAGCATCTTCTCTATATTTTAAATAAGTTGTTATTTTAATTAATTATATGATATAAAAGCCAAATGCAAACAGGTTTAATTCTAAACCAGTGCAAAAATTGGAGGCATTATAGATATTATGACAGAGAAAAAAAGACAACAAAGTGACAGGAGAGTGTTTATTTCTAAGATGTCTGCAGGTAACAAACACAAATTCATTCGATCATTGTAAATGCAAGCTGATGTGCCTGAGAAAAAATATACTCAGATAAAAGTATGCAGTAGAGGGAAGTTACATATTTGTAGACCAATAAAGCAGAACGTTCTTTAAGGAGACAGTGGGCAGCAAAATAAATATCATGTAATCTAATACACTGAAAAAAGAAGACCAGACAGTCTGAGGCTAGATTTGCAGGTTTGAGGCTAGATTTGCAAGTACAGAAAATGTCTTGTTCATGTTTCAAAATGGTTTATCTGTCATTTCTTGTCACTATCAGGTGAACATGACTGTCTTATTCCATAATGAGAAGAAATTGAAAATAAAATACTTGATTAAATACTTAGTATATTTATGCCAGGAAGATACTTACATATATAATATGTAATGTGTTATAATAAGTTTTTCACAAAAGGTGTTACAAAATATGGAATAATATATAATGATGTGATTTGATTTAAAGTAATAGATTTACGTATGCACTCTATATACAGTGGAGCATCAAATCATACATACAATTACATTTTAATGCTATATGATAACTCTTGTGATTTAACTTACCAGTCTAGAAAAGTACTTGTTTAGTAATCTGGTTGTACTGAAGGAATTTAGCAGGTGAATTTTCTCCAGGTTCTCAGAATTTTGCTGTATCATATTGTGGTGGTGCATCCCCTTCCCCCTGACCTGGCTGCACTGTGATCTGTGACAGATATTGTAAATTGAAAGAATCCATCTCTAGTGAAACACTGAGCATTTTGAGATACCATAAATGAGAAGGAAAGCAGCCTTGTCAGAAAAAAAGTTAGATCTAGACATAATTCCTGGAGAAATTAGAATGATTAGCATATAGAAAACAAGACTACTACTGTGTAAATAATTCTTATTTTAAAATGTTTCACTAGAATTTGAGTGATTTTGAAGGGAAGAGGTCCTAGCCTGTGACCTGAAGAAAACTGAAAACTAGAAGGGGAAAAATGTTTCAAACCTCATTTCTTATAAGACTGTAAGGATATTTAGAAAACAGAATTATTGCTATTCAATAACTGTCACTTCAGAAAATGAGATGTGGGGAATAAATTAGATATATTTAAGAACTTAGATGTGACTATGCTTATGGAAATCTAGCATATGTTCTGAAAGCTGTCATATAGTCTGAAAAAAGGTTTCTTAGAGAGGTGAAAGGAATTGCACAGTGGAGGAACACCACTTATAAAATTACTACAAAAGAAGTTTAAAAGCTAGTTTATATTAGAAACCCAAACTTCAATAAGTCTGAGGTATATTATTCATATTCTAAGAATATTCCCATACTAAGCAGCATTTACTCCAGAATATAGTAATATTGTATTTAATTTTAATAGAAGTTTTAAAATCTATCAATCCCTTTAGAAGCAAACAATGAGCTAAAGAGAAAAATGCAGAAATAATTTTTTTGCAGACAGTGGTAGAAAATTGTGCAATAAAAGGAGTTGTCTTAAGTTCAATAAAGAACCTACCATACATTGAAAATATGTATTTTCACAAAAGTAGATATTTGCTAGAAAATCAGGTACTTTCAAGTTATAGAATATAACTTGATGTATTAAATTCAGTACTAACAGTTAAGTCTGTTTGTTCTAACGAGCGATGAGATATAAGGACGAGGATGAGAGGGAAGGCAAAGGAAAAAAAAGCTATTCTGTCAAGGAAGTCAATGTCAGAGGAGCTTCTAACACCAGCTCAGAAAAAAAACCCAAAATGCTTTTCTGACTAACCATACAACAATGTGTAAGCTGTTGAATGACCTGGAAAGAGGCCTCAATTACTTGCTAAACTTCATCAGAGTGAGAAATAAACAACAGTCTTGCAGGAGAACACAAGTTATATAAAGGCAATACAAAATTAGTTATCTGTACTGTGATGCTGAGTGCTAACCATGCTGGCTCTGATCCTGAAAAGCATTTAAACACGTAATTGATTTTAATCATGTGTTGCCTTTCCCTGGTCTTAAAATTAAAAGCCAGACATGGTTAAGGGGAAAATGGTTTTACCTCAGTATTTATTTAAGGATCCTTAAGGTGCACCTCTTTGTCCAGGTGGAGCGTGCTGAAATGCACACACACAATAGATCGTATATACAATTTATAGGTCTTGCAAATTAGCGTACTATCAAAGACTCCCCAATGAGAGGCCAAATTATTCCCCCCATCCTGAGGAATTTTCCCCTGGATGGGCTTCTCTTAGTTTACAGGATGTTCTAGAAGGGACCTTGGTTTCTCGGGATAGCGTTGGGCTTTCTGAACTCCAACTGGGGGCCTTCGTGTTTGGTCTCCTGGCTTAATGGAATATTGGGTCTCAGCTAAATTATCAAACTTAAGGAATTACAAGTATGTGGGCTAAAAACACTAAGGATACATAGAAGCTGTATAAAAGGGTATATAAAAGGGGTATAAAGGGGTACATGAAAAAGGCAAAAAGTCATCATGGCATCACATGCAGGTCTCCTTTCTTGTTTAATGTGGCTTAAGATCTCAAGTTCACGTCTTTCAATACTTTATAGAATCAAGGTTTTAACAACTCCCAGTAAATGATGGTAAAGACATCACATGCTTTTGTTTACATTAAAACAAGTAGGTCTGGCAATGACTCAAACTCAACATTATTATGAGACTTTCATTAAATGCAGTTGCATTCAGATCGCATTCAGATCACATTCAAAGGAACTTAGGGTAGTGTCAAACTAGCATTTGGGATAAAATTGCATGGAAACTGAAGGCTCTCAGGTTGTCAAATCATGTTATGTCTGGTAAGTCATTTGGGAAATAAAAGTTTTTTATTGAAGTGTTCAGGAAGAGTCTTTAAAAAATTTCATCTTCCCTTTTTGTGAATACTTTCGTAAATGGCAGCTGAAATGATTATGTATTTGGAATTCCATTCATTAACCCAGGCATGGCTTTTAACTTTTTTTGTCCCTATGAACATTCATGATATACATCCTCAAGCATCCTCTAGTCTGTCATGGGTTCAGTGAGTCCTACCTACAAGAGTCACAGTTATAAAAAGATGGCTTTGGTTTCATACCTACCTACAAATGCTGTTTACTACCTCTCAGAGAAAAAAAAAGGGGTGGGATAATCTCTCTTCAAGCCTTCTTCTTCCAACACAGATCCTTGGGGAAAAAAGGATTTTAAAAGGTTACACCCTTGAGTGTTGAATGTATGTATGTTTGCATGTGTTCATCCCCTGATTTTCTTTTCTCTTTTTTCTTATAATTTTTTTCTTTTTATCCTGTTTTCAATGCAGCATATAAAATGTTATATCAGATGTTTTAGCTAAAAAAGTAGAAGATCATATATACTTAGAAGTCTGTAAGGTTTTAATAGTAAAAACAACATTGCAAAAGAGAGAGGTAAAATTGTTGAAAATGTCAAAAAATGCTATTTTTTTTCATTTTTTAATGGTAGAGACATTAAAGAAAACCCCAAAACCAAAACACCAAATCAAACAAAAACAAAACAAAAACTTTTCTGAGATTGGCAGCTATCTTTCTACACTTTGAACAATGCTTAATAAAGAAGATTGTTACATTCCTTTTAAGAATGCTTAGTCATATTTAAATGACAAAGCAAATATAATTCAATGAAAAAGTCTATTAAAATGCAGGTGGTAATAATAAAAAACATGATGTTGAGTACGGCAACTTTTTTCAGAAGATTCTAAGCCACTAATGTGTTGCAGTTCTTATATGCAATTTTATAAGGTACTTACAATTCCCTCAAATCATATATTGCTACAGAACTGGCAAATAGACATGGCAAGGGCTCCAAATTTCAGATAATTTACCAAGTACACTTGCTCCACTCTTCTTTTTTGTCTTTACAGACATTTTAATCAGATACCTGTCAGATTGCTATGAATGTTTTTGGCATCACAGGAAGGTGGACATAACCAATTAACTGTTTCAGCCTAACCCTCACTTTCAGATACTCTGGGTGAGGTAAGAAATATTTTCTGTAATTTCAATAGTCTGTCTTTCTCCCTCATTTTTGGTCACCAAGATCTCTCATTTTTTTTTTCTGTGAGGTAGCAAAGCAAAAGTAAGATGTCATTCATTTCTTTCTTTGTACCTGGAGAAATGAGAAAATTTTAAGCACTGAAAATGACTTTTCCTCCATCTTCTAGTGACTTAAATCAATGTCTTTGAAGACCTGACAGGATTCAGATCATTTTGGACACAGTTTGTTCCTGATTACCATGTAAAAAAATGAACCTCTGGCTTTAGTTGTTTAGTTTTACATGTTCTCATTGAGTTCAGTTAAATGTGTTCATCTCATTAAAATTTGATTGGTTTTCTGAAAAAATGTCACCTCAAACCACAGCTTTAAGCAATACTTTCTACAGATTACTTGTTCTTTTAAATAGTTAAAACGGATGTCCTGGGCTCATTTGGCCCTTGAAAGGAGCCCTGCAGTGGAGCTTTTAGCTCCATACAGCACCACTGATGTGTGCAGAGAGTTCTGGGCAAAAAGCAGAATGTGGTATGTTGAGCACAATGGGCATCAGCTGGTTTCCTGTGCTGAGGTGTGGCCACACAGATCCTGCTCTCAGCAGCAGCTTCCAGTTACACGCAGATATTTGCAATATTAAACTCCCATCCCAAGCCAAAGTTTAGAGTCCCTCTAAGCAGCAACCAAGACTATGGAGAAGTGCTGCACAACTGCTGCCAGCCGGGATCCTGACACAGCCATTCAGGGAGCTCAGCCAGAAAACTTTTTATGCATAAAAAATTCCACTATTTTAAACAAAGAAATAAAAATATAAAATAAAATCAAACTTTTCCCCCATTCCTTTGGCTAATTTTTCACACTGCCAACCAGTTCGAGAAGGAACTAATGGGTCAGAAATATGAACAGGGAGTAGCACATGTCTTCTAATAACTCATTTGGCTTTTAATACTATGGTGTTAATTTTATTAGCCCTTATTTAGAGCAACACTAATGACAATATTGAGAACAACTCATATTAATATCAGTTCAATATCTAAAAATGGTGCCCAAATGTTACTCTCCAAAGAAAATAACTATTCCATAATGAGAATGTTAGTTTACAAATTAAAAATGATGATTCTGTTATTGGAGATGGAGAATTTCCATCCAAGAAAAAGCAGGTCTTTATTTTAGAAGGTAAATAACATCAACCAGATAAATTTTAAAATCTTGGTAACCTTTAATCCAATTCCCACGGACTTCCATGTCTTTTCTATTCATATTACATAGACTTGCTCATAGAACAAAATATGTTTATCTTGTCCTAAAAGCTATTTTTGTCTTTAGGAAATCAACAATGTATTAGAAAATAACAGTAGTTTTTGTAAAAATCTGTTCAAACAGAATATGACAAGAAAATTCATGTTTTAAATTTTTTGGCTTTTCTCCCCACTTGCATAGAATCATTGCTGCTTTTTTTTTTTTTTTTTGGACAGAGGCAGTGTCCATATTTAACAAAAAGGAAAAAAAATTGGGTGCACATATTACTTAGCAATTTTTAAATCATTTTAAAAGACACTAGGTGATCACAAGTGTTCAAGAATTATCCTGTGGCACAGGATGAATGCAGCGTGTTAACAATTGTGCACTAGGTAATGGAGGCAGAATTGAACTCTTAGTGTATCTAATTCCTACATTTTCTGTCAGAATTGAGACCTCTTTTCATGTGGCCTGTGTGGGTTTTTTTAAGCACATCTGAGATATGTAGATGTCCCAGCATCCCTGTGACTATCATATGCCAGTTAAGCAGCTCCTTAAATTTTATCTTTGGATTTCTATTTGATCTTTGGGATTCCTCCCAGCTAACAGCTATTTGGGGAGCATTTCCCTTAAATGCTGAGGACAGAAACCAAAATTTTCTCTAAGGATTTCTCCTTTATCTATTTTCCTTAGGCCCTCTGCTAACATAGATTAAAAGCAGTAATCTAATTTATGGGCTTTCCACAGGCTTACAGGGAGGAAGACTATAATGGGATATTAATGTTTTCCTCATACGCAAAATACAGTGAAATGAGAAGATTGATTTTCTTTCTTTAGTCTTTTTTTTTTTTCCCAGTTTATTTTGTAAGAGGAAAGCTATTTGATACTGTAATTTTGTATGATTCAGAGCTATGACTCACCTGGAACCGAACTCTTTAAAAAGCTTCTTACTTATAAGGCTGTTGTTGTTTACACCTAGTGAAATGCCTATATTTGAGATACATGTAAGAAAGAAAAGCTTTAGGGTGGACCCAAGGGATTTTTTAAATTTTACTGATATCTTTATCTTTGTTTCAGAACTAAAAAAAGTAGTACTTATTTTAGTACTTATGCTACCACTTTCCATAACAGCTATTGCTGTGGCAAGATGCTAAAATGGTTAATGATGAAGAAACAGAAAGCACACAATATATTAAGACATAAAAATCCATAAAATGTTGCAATTAGAAAAAGACCAGGCAATAAAATCCCTTTTTGTTGCTTCTTTCTGTAAATGTATGTGCATTTTACTTTTTCTTCCCCTGGAAAAGCTAGTCACTAATCTTAATTACATTCCTTAAAAAGTCTGTTATGGAAAAGCAGAGTGTATTAAATGAAGCAGACTATCACATTCTTTCATGGGAACAAAGAAGAATTATCCACAGTTCATCAAAATGTTCTCCTCTGTACCATATTATGTTGTAATGATTAAAATAAATTTCAGTATGTGCTTGATAGAACCTTGGAGGTCATATTAAGGGCAATAGTACAAAAAGAATTCTGATAGCCAGATTAAGAAGAAGTATAATCTCATAGATCAGATGACTGCTTCCATATACCTTTATTCATCTGTGTAAAACTGGGTTCAAATCCAAAATCACCTCCATGTTCCTTTCAATTTTCTTTGTTTTCATTCTGAATCAAAAATTTCAGCAATGACTGAGTGAGCATCAGGCAGTAAATTTTACAACTATTCATATTTTTAATTACAGAATACTGAATAGTTAAATAACCTTTTGTATTACTGTTGTCTGTTCTGTGTGCAGCATGGATGTGAACTACTTGGGTACTGTTCTCTTCAGCAGGTTGTTAATA
Source organism: Daphoenositta chrysoptera (assembly GCA_013397915.1). Taxonomy (NCBI): domain Eukaryota; kingdom Metazoa; phylum Chordata; class Aves; order Passeriformes; genus Daphoenositta; species Daphoenositta chrysoptera. The sequence goes on from VZRO01000338.1 coordinate 317,368, forward strand.
AATTCTCATTCACCTTAACTATGCAGACCATGGGCTAGCGAAAACTGAACTTCGCATCTTAAAACTGCACTCATTGGAAGCCCATCAAAATTATTCCACAGTTTGAGTGTAGGGGAGGCTGAGATTTTTATTTCACTGCAGTAATACATCACAGGAGAGAGAAGCAGCCGTCTGTGGTTGAAATCCATTGAGGAGAGCTCATTTCCTATACCCTGGCCCCGCTGACTTTGGGACAGACAAATGGGGGTAGGATGGGGGCGGACAGAGAGGTGTCAGTGCAGACAACAGGACATGAGGAAGAAACAGGGATGACAGGGGCTCCAAGTGGAGGTTTCTTTCTTCTTTCCTTCTGACAGTTCCACTCCACCCAGTTCCCCTGTCCTCAATCGCCCTAGGGCATGTGGGAGCTGTTATAAATTCTGGGAACTACCCAGGAAATGCTAAATCAGTGAAAATGCTGCCATTTTTCTGCCTATGCCTTGAAGGCAACTCTGGCTGATAGGCAAGACTAGGCTTTGAGCATTATGGTCTGTACAGAAGTTACTGCAAAATCTAAAAACACTGTTGGAGGCAGAATACTAATGAGTATTTTAATAAAAGGCAGATTGCTGGTGTGACTGTAAAACTTCACCCTTACATTATTTTCTCCAGTTAGAATAAACAACCCTACGGAATCTGTGCACTCTGACTTCACAGACTCCAGAGTTTTTCCCTGAGATATCTCCAAACTATTCCAGAAGCTGTTTATTTAGTGTTCTGGAAGGTAGTATATACTTTTCAACATGTTGCATTATTAATTTTATCACCAACATATACCTGATAAAAAACACTTCCTATTTCTTTGGCCACAATAAAATATATTAATGATAATTTTGGAAGTCCGAAGTTACAAATATCTAGAAACTTCTATTAATACTGAAGTTTAGTTAATGTGATTTATTTTAAATCACCTCACCAATACTTGATTTCTTCGACTGGAAATCTCCAGAGAATCAACATTTTTTCGGTGAGATATCCACATCATATCCTAGGAGGCTACCAAAATTTACAAACATGAATGGAGGGTATCTGTGCATTACTAAGCAATGCAGTCAGAACTCAGGAGAGAAATCTTATGTAAAATTAATTAAAGCTCCAAAAATCATCTTCAAACTATATAGACAAATCTTTAATTTGAGATGGTGGAAGGTAGCCTGGGGTTTAGTCTGAAATAGCGTATACTGATTTTGTTACATTTTCAGAATTCTCTAGAGTTGAAAAAATTTTTGAGAGTTGTTGTTTTTTATTTATTTTTGACTTATTCAGAACAGTTATGAATGGTTGGTAACACTGAAATTTACCAGAGAGCTGGCAGCTCTCCAAAGACATTTTACTGAGAGTGAGAAGCTCTTCATTCCCATATGTCAAAAAATCAGACTTTTTTTTCTCCTGTGAGACATTTCCCGTGATCTGTTTCCCTGAAAACTGGAGATCTCAGGCAAGTAATCACTTATTATTAATAATTAATTCACCTTAATAACATGACCTTATATTTACTAAAGCACTGTCAACGCCATATATAGGAAAATTCTAAATCTTGCTTATTCAAAATAACCCAGTTCATTTCTCAGGTGGCAAGTAGACTTTTCTGAAAGTTTAACAGAATAGTTGTTTATCTCATATGGAAATTAGTGCTTGAAAATAGAAATTTATTTTTCTATAGAATAACTGAAACTCACTCCATTACTTCCCCTTAGAATTCAAAAAATATCATAAGCAGCTTCAAAGTAAGAGTTAAATCCAACATTATTAATAGGATGCATAGCATTTTATTTCTAGAATTTTTAATTCAATTTTGTTTTGATTTGTTACTAACTTGAGTCTCTAAATTCTATCTCAGAAGTAAATACTGACAAGCGTAATAAAAGACAGAATCTCATGTCTCAGTTTAATATTAAAATTACCTTCTTAAATTAATCTTTTATTGCATTAACACTGTGCATCCTCTAAATATTAAAGTATGGAGAGCTGCACAAATCCAAGTAGGTTTGCTGTAATTAAACAGGCACAATGGGGAAAAAAAATCAGAAAAAGAATTTAAATGTTTTATGTTTGTGTTATAAATATTTCTTTAGCTATCTCTGATCCCCTACTTACATTCCCTTCTCTATTATGTCACTCTTCAAGGATGCCAGAACATTTACTCCACTTATTCAATCAATATCCTACTCCCACATACTAATAGCTAGAAGGTTTTTTACTCAATCACAGCCCTTTTTCAGTATTTTATCTTCAGATAATGCCAGGTATTCAAGCATATTGTCACTATAATTAACTCAGCACAAAAATTATTAATTGATATGGGATCCACCTTCCTGATAGCAACCACTGGGAGCTACTCTTGACGTCCTCTCACAGATACATCCGAAAGCTGTCTTTCCAAAACCAATTACAATATGGAGAGCAAGGAAGGCATGACCATACGAATATCAACCTGCTGAATTTCTGCTGGATGCAGAAAGATCTTTAAGTTGCCAGCTCTTGTTGCTGCTGAGACAGAGAGGCTGCAGGTCAGGTCAGCATGGTCAGAAGAATAAGACACAGAAACAGCTTTAATGACTCAACAGGAAAAATGAGATTACGCTGGAACCAAAATGTCTTATTATAAGTTTGATGTTAGACATTTACTTTTTCTTCTGTGCAGTAATTTAATGATGGTTGATAAAGATGACAAAACAAATCAGATGGTTTTGCATGTAAGGTAAAGAAGAATTCATAATCCTCTGTATTCCCCTTTCTGCCTTTTAAAATAAATTAAAATAATCCTGCAGCTGTGGGAACAAGAGCCATAGGGACATTAGCAGATGGAATAAGAGGAACATAACTCTAGGACTCTGTGGTTAGTGAAATTACTCAGGAATAGAAATTTCTTACTTTGACTTTCTGGTCTTAAGATAATGAAATTGTGAATGGCAGAAGGACCAAATGCTGACATTTCTCAACTTTCTGCTGTCTTTCAAACTTAACTGTAATCATTAAAAAAGCCAATCTTGCTCAAGATACAGTGCAGCAGTCAGTCCACTTATCCCCATGCTCTGCAGAATCCAATACTTTAACCACACAGAGGATATATTCTTCGTGTGTTTTTTAAAAAGGAGAGGACCTGCTAGTGACCACCAAAAAAGACTCAATTGCCTTTCAGAAGTGGGAAGTTTTCTTCCAAAAGAAAACTTCAGAAACTAATTTCTTTCATTGCCCTGCTCCTCTCAGTGCTTCAGGCATGAGGTGCTGTAAGACAGAAATACATAACACTTTTCTCTCTGGAAAATGATTTAAAGATGAACCTTGACTCTCAAGATACTACACTAGATTGACATAAAATGTATTTCATCAGCAAATATAAAGATCTTAGTCAAAACAAGCTAAGTTGGTGAGAGGCATTTCATTCAATTAATCTGGCTTACTATCTGGCTGCTCGTGACAGGAATTGACAATCAAAAATAGTGTAAGATGTTTATTTTTAAAATCCCCACAAAGCTTTTAAAACTTTGCAAAATATCTCTGTTCTGTCCATCATTGCTGTCAAGTTCACTCCACTTTCCAAGAGTTTTCTCAGCCTTACAGCATCAATGATAAGTAGTTGGTAATGAAAAAAAAGCTGTCTTAGTTTTTAGCTGCTCTGTCAAATTCTATTTAATCTCTATTGACCAAAAAGTCTTCAGCCAGTGGTAGAAAATTTGCTTGTGAAATTGTCATACCACTGTTAAGCTCAAAGGTATTTCTGAGGTATGGATCTGAGCTCATGGAATGCCTCCTGTTTGTTCTGAAAGCTTAATGGGAAGCCATGTCATCAGTGAGTCCACTTGGCCTCAGGCAATGACACTCACTTGTAAAAGCCACTGACTGTTTCTATTGCTCGATCAGGAAAGGTAAATATTCTGCGCCACAGAGAAACATATCCAGTGGGAATTGACTTTACTTTGTGAAGCTAAAGCAGGAATATGATTCTTAAAAATAAGATCCTCTTTGGTTAAATCAGCATGCTTGTTGAATGAGCAGCATTCACCATAAAAATGCAGAAATATTCCCTGGCTTTCCCATAATGATCTCAATTTGCAATGCCCAGTACAGAGCTACAAGGTCACCTTTATGCTGTTAGAAATATCTTCTGGCCACTACATGTGAAATCAGAATTACATAATTTGTTTTAAGTGAGCTACCTTAAGAAATCGGTATAAATGACCATGAGTCTAAATTCTCTAAATATAATATTTTATAAAAACATTATCTTGTGAAAGTGACAAATAAACAAATAAAATACATAAAATCTAACACGATTCAGATGACTTACAAATGCAGCTCAACTATAGTAATTTTAAAATATTTCTGAAGATAAATAAGTTACAGGGCTCCTAAAATTATGTCAAAACTCTCATAACAACTGCATCTAGTCTCATCATTAAAAGCCTGTGGTTTCAAAAGAAGCAGAAGGATCATAATAAGAGCCTGAGGTTGTTTCACAACATTCGTACAAAAACTAGCAAACCTGTCACCGTGATCAGCCCCAAAAGCTATTAGCATGTTGTTCCCATCTGGGTTCATGAGATTACTGTTACCTGAAACAGTCAGACTGGGCAGCTTATAATATTTGTGTGACAGAGACCATAGCTCTAGGTCTCAGTCTGTCTTTTGCATGGTCTGTGAACATCATTATACAAATGATCGCCAAAATCCCAGACATCCATGTCAGACTTCTGTTCAAAATAATATGGTACTAGAAATAAAATGCATGTAAAATGTTCTCAGGTAAAATGGAAACAAATAATATTCATATATAGATCAAACTGGAATTTTGATGTTTGCATAAATAGCTTTTCTGCCCAGTAAAAACATTGTCATGAACATTTTCTAAATGAGCAAAGAATTTCGAGACACTGTTGCTGCCAATTTGATATGTCTGTAAAGTCACCTAACAAGGATGCATAACAATACTAAAGAATCATGCAAATTCCACCGAAATGTTAACATATATAGCAAGCATTGTAGAACAAGACTCGACAAGTGCCAAAGACTATTATTATTAGATAGGGATTCACAACTGAGTCTTGTTAACATATGCAAAATCTTACAACCTTAGGCAAATGTTATCAACACATAACTTTTTAAATATACAAACTATTGAATTTCATGGCTTACTGTGGCATAATTTCAAAAAATATTGTCCAAGGCTATTCCTCATGAGAATGCATACTAGAATTTTAAGGGTATTTTTTCTAGCTAGACTGCCTGCTAGCATTTTGAAAAGGAGACTCGTCTATTAGAAGACTATCAGATTTTTCCCTTAAATAAGAAAGTTTTAGCGAATACTGCTGTAAGCAAATAAAATACACAGTGTCATGAGATGACACCTTATAAGAACTAAATGATAATGCAAAGGTCATGCTTAGGACTGAAAAACAGAGTTTAACCCCTTACTATTTTCAACGCATGAAGTTTAAAAAAAAAGCCTTTGTCTTAAGAATAATTTTATTCATTTTAAAATGATCATCTGTTATTCAAAGCTGAGAATATTTAAGACATAGCTATATGATATGCAACATTTAATAGCAACATGAGAATGAAGGAGCCATAAACAATGTTGAAGTTTCTATTCAAACAGACAAAGGGATATGTCCATTAAAGTAGGGTAAATAATCCTTTTCCCCTAAAGTTCTGGACGACTTTTAGGTACTAAGATACTCAATATCTCAATTACATTTCTAGTCTAAAAATGGCAACAATACAAAATCTGGAAGGGCAGACAAAAAGACATAAAAATTAGTTCATTGTAAACTGTATTTCTCAATTACCCATATAAATCACGTATGTTAATTTTTCATGAGCACAAAATAAATTTTGAATGCGATATCTGCTTCCAGTGAATGCTGTACACACGTTGTCCCTTGAGATCTACCACCCAAGTACTGCACACCAACAAGTGAGAACATTTTAAGGAGTTAGTAAATAAAGTAATAAATCTCTATGCCTTTTAGCATGTGAGATGAAAGAAAACAATGGCCTATGGTGATGCTGAAAATAAATCCATAAAATATCTATAATTCAGCAATGGAACAGCAGGAATAGCTAAAGCAGGATTTTCAAAAGAAAGGAATTCAATATTTTCCTATTTAAGACAGAGGAGGCATATGAAAGATAGAAAGAAAAGGAAGAAGTTAATCTTCAGAAAAAATGCATGTGTGACAGATGGGAACATTTAAAATGTGAGAAAATTTGTGAGGCAGAAAGTAAATTCATCTCCTATGTTGAAGGAATGAGGAATGTTGCAAAAGGGAAAAAAAGTTATTTGAAGCTCTCACACTTTTAAAGCTTCTGTAGTAAAAGCAAGAAAGTTAGAGAAAATGTGATGGGTATATTTCAAGTTGTTAAGCATATGTTGGGTGAACTTTTCAACCTTAAAATAATGTTCTAAAAATCAGAAAACTACTCAATATGTAACTCCCACAAACACAGCTCACCAAAACACCCACATCTTGTTTTTCCATCAGACACACTCCTTACAGCTCCTGTTCTGATGGAAAGAAACAGAGATTTATACTATTTCTTAATGGCAGAACATTGGACAATGGTGTTTTTATAGCCAAGATGGCTTGTTGTGGGTTTTTTAAAGTGCTTTAGAAGGGTCTTTTTGTTCTCCAATATCTTACTGCCTGTAGAAGTTTGCAGCAATGCTTTGAGAAATATAGAACCATACAGTAGTCAGAATATCAAGTATAATACAATTTTAATTTCAGAAGAACTGTGGTGAAAATAAAATAAATGAATTTGAAAGTTATTTTTAAATTAGATTTTACTATTTTTTGGCTTTAATCTTATGTAGTCAAAATATGTCCATTGATGTGGTGGGTTTTTTATTATGCTCTGTTATAGAAACACAATGGTTTGGGCTGAAGGAGCCCTTAAAGACCATCTAGTCCCACCCCTCTGCCATGGGGTGAGCAGGTTCCACCTTCCACTAGACTGACCAGGTTTCTCAAAGCCCCATCCAGCCTGGTGTCTATGTCAATGACCAAGACAGAGAGTACAGAAAGTAATGTGAGGGTTGATCTCTCATTCGTGGGTTGGAGCACTGAGAGCAAAAGGCCCCAAACTATGGACATGAGTGTAGTTGCATGGAATTACGACGGTTATGACTGTAATTATTCCTCAGATACATAACCAGAGTACAGAGAGCTCTAACAAAACAGGCAACTTTTGCCCATGTGGTATAAATTGAGCAAAGACAGAAGATGATGATAATTTAGGTATATATCCTTAGCAGGGAGCTGTGATACCCAAGCCTAGCTGTGCTATATTTCTAGTACGCAAAAAGGCTCTCTCAGTGTTTCCTACTTGTCAAACATATTCCCTCTGTTATAGAGGTTACTGATTTTCCATGGCTGAGAAATGTGGAGGTTCTGTACCTCCAGAAACAGTGAAAGCACTAATGTATGAAAACTTTTCAAGAGAAATTCTGCAACTGAGCATAAATTAGTGCTTTTACTTAAGCTGTGCTCAGCAGCAGGAATACAGAACAAAGTGAAGCGGGATGCTGTTTTATTGGCACAGTATTTACACTAAGACCAGTGTAATGCATGGATATTTTATTGTACACAACTGTATCTTCATTGTCCAACCTAATTGCACCATTATTGTTTCAATGAAAAACATCATCAGCTTAAAGAAAACAGGGTGAATAAAAGGGTGAATGACAGAAAAGAATAGATTAATGTCAATGTTTAGCAGAGCAGGGTGTTTAATGATCAGTGAAGGAGCACTCCAAAACAATGGAGAAATAAGTGATGGATAGTTTTGCAGGACTGTAGAAGAAAATCAGAAATGATAAATTAATGGACATGGCTGCTAAGGATTTTGCATCCTAGCAAGGATCTTTTTAATTCTCAGCAGATCAAAGAGTTTTCTAATGGCCCATTATTCTCTCAATCAAATTTAAGACACCGGTATCCTAAATAACTCTCTGCCTAAAGAATACTAGAATAGGGGAAATAAAGTTCTCATAGAGCCCATGACAGGTCCTGAAAGGGAAGGAGAAGCAGAAGAAATGAAGAGTTTTTTCCAGGACTGGGAGAATGAGAGAGCTTAGGAAAGGGAGATGGAAAACATTAACAACATCTTATGGGAGGAAGACCTACAAAAGTTTGCAGTAAAGTGATGCAGGTTCCCAAATTCAAAAGACAAAGAGACAAAAAAGAAATTGAGTGAAAGTTGGAATAGGATTCTGGAAAACGCTGAATAGAGTCAGAAAATACAGGGGAAAAAATGTCTGCTAGCAGTCTTGCATTGCAGACTATAAAAGAGCAGAGGGGGAGAGGGGTTAAAGCTCTTGTCAGGAAAACAAACATGAGAATTCAAAGGATCCTATCAATAAAGTATGGGAAGGCAGCACATAAGGAGTCATTAGGAAAGTAATAGACCAGCAGGCAGGATGTGCACAGAGCACGCCTAGCAGGAGCAGCAGACTGCTGTCTTTCCATTGTCACTGGTAATGACTTGGCTGTACAGCTGCCCTCAGCTCTTGGTGAGAGACTACTGATCACAGATTTCATAACTGGAAATGCCAAACTTACAGCTATGTCTGACAGCTGGGGAAGAATCTACTGCTCTGGAGATCACGGGTCAGGGATTCGGAAGTGAAAATTAAGGACGTGATCCAGTTCCAATGGATTTTCAGAAACATATTTCAAAGCACAATTCCCCAAAATTAACAACGTGAAAAGCAAATAATCTTATTTTCTTCCTTATGTCACCCCTTCTTCATTATGTACAATGAAGTAAAAGTTAATTTTTCAAGTTAAAAGATACTCTGAAATTTTACACTGCAGAATGAACTTGACTCAGAGCTCATGAAGAAGAAAATTCTGTAGATTTATTTCAGCTTTTTACTTTCATAGTCACTATTATGGTGAAACTTAAATAAAATACTGCTATGTCCCTTTTTGTGCTACATTTATGTCTTGCTTCCACGCAGTGCATCACAGCACTAAAAATGTATCTCCTAAAGTTCTAAGAATATTTGTACTATTTCACTGCGAACTGTGCAGTAATCTTAGGATCTGAGCTGCTTGCCTGATATCAATTACTGCTCTGACTTCACTTCTCAACACACATATTAGTTTTCCCTCTAGAATTTCTCCCTTGAAAGCTTCAGGTTAAGTTATAGAAGAGTAGCAGTCATAAGTAAAAAATAGAAAAAAAAAATGTAGTAAAGAATCTCAATAATAAACACAAAGTTAGGAATAAAAAACCCACAAGTTTTCTCCCATGTACTTTTATTGGAATTGCCAGAAAGGAGGGCTAGATTGTCTCCATATAGCAAACAATTTTCTTCAAATACAGTAAAAGTTTTTTGTAGTGAGTTATCCATTAATTCTGCAATGGAATACTTTTCCACATTGAAATACTGAATTGCTAGAACTTGAACACAAAGGAAATTTATTGTACCCTTGTTTTAAAAACAAAATAATCAGTCATTAGACACATAAGACACAGGCACTTGTTATTATGCCTTGCTAAAGGCACTTGTTAAAGGATGTTATTGTAAAATAACATCCTTTTCCTCTGAATTTACTTTTATTTTATTTCATTTCAATATTTTTTTCCAACATTTTCATATTTTATTCTGGACCCTCATGAATGAAAAATTTGAAGGTGTATTCTTCTTACTTTCTGAAATAGCTTTAGCATTTTAATTTATCTTTATAAACAGAAAATGCTTTTTCCATCAGGCAAAGTGCATTAGATAAGCTAGTGGGCTATGTTTTATTTCTAAAGAAAATATTAAATATCCTCAGCCAATACAGTGGTGTATTTACAAAAATTCACACTTTGTTATGCAGTATAAATAAGCTTAAATAAGCACAAATCTAGTAATATATATTAGCTTTCTAGGATGCTTCCACATATTGACAATTGATTACTTTTGGACTGGCCAGTATGATTAGAAATAAAGATTAGGAAAGTGAGACAAGAAAATGTGGTCTGCATGAGAATTTTGAAAACATCTCAGGGGTGTTTGAATCATATGTAATTTACTTTCAAATTACTTCTGACCATCATTAAACTGGAGTGATATTTAAGGTAAAAAGGAAACTCTGAATGAATAATATTTTGACCAAGGCAAGATTTCTACTTAGTTTTCTTAATTTCTGCATTTTAATTTAGGTTGAGTATAGCCAGGATACTGTGTATGAGCTCACAGTGGACTCAGTTTTTATTGTGGGAGTTGCTGTGCTTCCATTTGATTTTTCCAGGAGGAAGTTAAAAGATACTTCCACATTCAAACTGGGAAATAAAAAGTCCTACAAATTTCTCTTGCTTTCCTTAGAAATTGAGAGCAGACAGCTACTCACTGGATCCAGCTGTCTATATGCAGTGCTTCTGATTCTAGAAAGTGAACGCCTGCTTTTAACAAATTTGTACAAGTTAATGGGTGAATATTTACTAATTACATTCTTGATTCATTTAAAGAGTAAACCTAGAAAAATCAAATAATTTATTTTTCCATCTTCTTCCTCAGCACAACCCTATTAGAAACTGTGAGACTGAAATGCTGAAGGTCAATGACTGAAAGAATTGGCCATTTCCAAGAGCAGCAGGTGCTTTGCTGAGGCCAGGTTTGCACCCTCCGACTGAAGTGGGGGAGAAGGAGAGATTTTGGATGTGTGGTGGCAAAAAATACAATCTGCATAAGAGTAGCCCAGGTGCAGAGGGGTTGAGCACCCACCACAGGATGACCATGACAAACCAACATTTGCTTAGCAGCAAGCTGCAGTTTTGAGCCAGATCCAGGAAAAGGCTGATACAAAGCAGATCCTGATGGGTGGGATAGTGCTTTGTGCCATGCCAATGTCCTCCCTTACACAACTGGCTCACATGAAAAAATCCCCCACCCCCACATCCTGGGGAAGGTATTGGGACATTCATATCCACAAATAGGCCTGAAACTCTTCATGCTCCTTATGATGGGGCATAACTGGCTGAACTACACTGGCATGTCTTAGTGGTTGGTGGTCATAAACCACCAAAAAACCCCCAAAGTGTGCCCAAACTAATTTCTGGGGCCTTACATCAGACAGTGTAAAACTCCCCCACCCAGGGGAGGTACCTGAATGTATATTTACCCATTGAATTTTGTGAATCATGGGCTTCCCCCACTGGCAAGGGATAAAGATTGGGACCTTCACTTTGGACATATTGTTGCTTTTCTACAGATAATAACCAAAATGGCTACATAACTCCTTTCTGTTGCAACCAAATTTTTCTAAAATAAACCTGCTACAGATACATATATTTATAAACACTGGTCACTCAGTGTCATTTCACTCTAATCTGCCCAAGGGATCTATTAACAAGAACCTCAGCTACCCTTGCCTTCAGGGGTGGGTTGTAACAGAAGCCCCAGCCAGAACCTTTTCTTTATGTCTAGGATTCTTCCATTCCCATATTTTTAGTTCTCTAACAGAAACTGGATGTTGTCTGGATGTGCTTGTTACCACATTCATAGTTTGTATAAACTCTTCAACCTTTCAGGCACATACTTATAAAGGAAATTGAGTCTCTCAAGTTATTAACCTGACAATTGATTTCATTTACCAGTTCCTCGGTAAAATTCATATTCTGTAATGGGGCTTCTTAGCCAGACAGTAGGAACTGTTGATACATGCATGAATTTTGTATATTTTAACTGTGGCTGATGCATTTTATCACTTGCCTGAGCTCCAGAAGTGTAACTTGGAAAAGTTCAAGAATTTGGTAAACAGGGAAGAAAACCAATTGGCGTTACTTTTCAGTATGAAATGCTTTGAAATTTTGGGGTTTTTTTTAAAGGCAAAACCAAGATTGTAGACCTTACAATTAAAAAGAGTTTAGGTTGAGAGATACTTAAAGAAACTTAACAGGCTACAGCACTTAGGTGGGAAGGAAATAGATGTTCTTCAAAGTGATACCCAACTGATGCGTATCACTGCTATGTGGCCTATGTGTTACACTCCTTTTGTGTGCAGTTCTACAGTAAAAAATCACATTAATAGTAAGAGTTACAAAATATATGCAATTGACTGTGGGTTTGCTGCCTTCCCTATATTAAAGCAATTAAAACATGATGGTAAAACTTCTACATTACTCCTACACAAAAGCAATTTGAACAATTATTGCAAGATAGCTTTCAAAGAAACCTTTGTAGCAGAAGTTAATTTTGCATGAATTATAGAGCTGTAGTGGTAGTCCACACTGACTATAAATTAGGCGCTTTTTTCTAATTAAATAAGAAAAAAGGAAAGAAATTATACCACAAACCCCCGTTGGATACTTTGCTGAGCCCACAGCCCCTAGGTATTAGAGGGAAGGCTAAAATTCAACAAGGTTCATTTATATGTGCAATTTAACCATATTTCACCTCTGAATTCAGGTTTCTGTCTTTCTTGTTTCACAGTGAGCAACATCACATAACAGAGGAAGGAAAAAGACAGTGGTGCAGCTCTCTCAAAACACATCATAACCCAAAATAAACAGTAGTATCTAAAAGACACCACACAATATCAAAAAAAACTACTGCAGAAAAGACCCTGCTTAGCTATGAAGCACCGAAGCCCAAACTGAGAGAGTCAGTTCTAATTGGCAGAGCTGTAATCACTTTTTAGCTCTGAAACACATGCTAATATTTGCTGGCATTGTGGTGTCTTTGGTTGCAGAGCAGCTTTAAAGAAGCACTGAAGAACCTTAATTTAGACCAGTTATCTGTATCCACACAGCAACCCTGCTGGTGTGAACTTTCAGGATAAAAGAAGAAAAGAGAAGGGAAAAGAAAGAAGTGAGTTAGATTGCCTTCTAGTGAAACCACAGCCCACAGATTTTTTTTTTTTTAACATCTCACTTTAACCTCATTTAAGAAATCTGTATTCTGCTGTTTCACGGTGTTCTTTTTTCTCAATCAGCTTACTACAACTAAGATAATATATTTCAAAACATCAAGTCCAGTTAACTAGCAATTAAGGAATCTTTGATTAATCTCCACTGCTGTGATACCTGATTAACTAGTTTTGAAGGCTGAAGCAGCTCTTTCAGTGTATTTTATTGTTCTCTAATGGTAGATTTTGTTATGTGGCATGAAACATATGTAGAATACATCAGGGTTAATTTGCATTTAAATCTCTTTAAGAGATCCTCGTAAAATTTTATAATTTTTTTGTGTGTTAAGAATTGTTTCTAAACATTAAAAAAGGCATTTCTTTACCCACAGAACAATAATTGTGTTCATTTTCCTTCTACCAGGCAATTAAAACAGGTTATTACCAAATCAATACCCATTTCACAAAATGCATTCCTCCAATGTCTCTTTTGTCCTCTTCATCTAACAAGTCTAACCTGTATATTTATTCTGCTGGTGCCTCTGCAGTAAAAAGCTGACATCTAAACCAAACCAAAGCTCAGGCACAATGTCTTAAGCACAGCTGCAGGTTGGAAATGAACAGAGCATATGCCAATCTGTCTCAAATACCACAGTGTGCTAAGAGCTTTGCAGTCTTTACAGGGATGTTAGGATGAAATATGTACATGTAGGACTTTATAATTTTAGCAATAATATGGAGATATGAGCAAGAACTTGAACTTGTAATCAAACCCGGTATGAAGTCTACTACCCATTTTGTTATTTCCACAGACCTTTTTATTAGAATTTACAGGAAATCTGCTATTTTTCCATCTCATATTTATTTCTCTCCTTTGCTTGAAATTAATCATCTTATTGCAAAAGGTAAAGAAAATCAGGCAACCCTTTGATAAAACTGACCATAATTTTTTATGGTGAATACTTGTCCTTCCGTGCTCTTCCTCCTTTTCTGTCTCCCTGCCCTCTCTCTTGTGAGGAGTCCTAGAATAAAGACTTTGAAAAGAATACTTGAAAGGCACTGAGAAGGGGGTACATGGACCTGCGTTGAAGAAGTAAGTACAGGTATCTGTACAAAACTTCATGAAAGAGGTGTGAGAGGAAGATCTGCAATCGAAGAAAAATCATGCTGGCTGGGAAAGACAGAAATGAGAGGAACCAAAAATTAGTTAAATGCCAGTCTGAAAGTGAGAATGTGAACTTTCCATTCACAGAGGCAAAAGGCAGAACAAAAAATAAGTCTAAGGAGTAGGGCTTGGTCAAGGCTTATTGACAGTAAGTTACTTTGTGGTAGCATTTATAATAGCCCAAAGTAAAAGGAGATAGAAAGGAAGACGTGTAAACAGTCAAACAGAAATACAGATAAGCTTTTTGGTGGAAACAGAGAGGAGTGGATAATCTCTAAATGCCCTCTAGAGAATGAGAAAAGTCTGGGGATTTCCTTATTTTTCTTTACCTACTGATTTCAGTTATTTCAGACTTCATGATGTGTGAGCACAGAGTGATTACAATCCTAGCTAATAAACACTGAAAATTCAGAGTCCAAGCACAGGCTAAGGATAAAATAAATTGCGTAGAAATTTCCAAAACATGAGAATAGACTAATTACGTAAGAGAAATACAGCAAAGCCTATATAATTGTGGTATCATACACAATTTTACTCAGCACTTGTGGTTTTTGTGGTCATTTTAGTTTCAAAAAGAGTTGCATTGATCAAGTTAGGTAATAGATCCCGCAAGTCTTCAATGTACATTTACATGCTGACATAAGCTTTTCTTACTGTTATTTAAAATATTTCATTACTCTGCATAAGCAAATGTTGCTGTACAAATTATGTGTGAGCATTGATCTTCTTTTCTTACTTTAAGGGAAGCCATTTATTTACATTTTTAATGAGAAACTATGAGCTTACAGAAGCCCAAACTACTCTTTGATTGTTTACCAGTGCCATAAAAACGGCTCATAGGTCTTTAATATGATGAAAGATATTTCCTTCAGTGTGATAAAATTGGTGCTTATTTTGCTTAGGTGGCATACATTACAGGAAAACAGATAATTTCTTGTCCCTAGAGTTTTTGTTATAAGCCATTACCCAAACCTTCTTCTTTTGATGCATTTCTGATATTTATATTCAGCATCTTCATCTACTTTGAGATGTTTTCCCTGTTTACCCAGAGGAGAAAACACTAAACTTCTTTTGAAAGTTTAAAAATCTCTTTGTTGATTGAAAATTGCCTTCCCATCTTCAGATATATACCTTATGCTGTGCATATGCACATTTAGATAATTTCACAGGAAGCTCTGAATCATCATCAAGGACATATTTTTCCACTTCATGGTATTTAAGTTGATTTTTTTTTTTTGTAACTTAGAAAATATCAGAATATTTAAACAAAAAATTTTCTTGAGGGAACATATCAAGTGCCATAAAAGAAATCAAGGGATTTTTTTTTTCAGATAAAGAAGTGCAGAAAGCC
Organism: Daphoenositta chrysoptera; assembly: GCA_013397915.1. NCBI lineage: Eukaryota > Metazoa > Chordata > Aves > Passeriformes > Daphoenositta > Daphoenositta chrysoptera. Next base: position 332,765 of record VZRO01000338.1, read on the forward strand.
ACTAGAACAAGGATCCTTCATTGCTAGAGATGCTGATCCTAGTATACTGTCTGCAGTTCTATTGTGTAAGCCTTAGCTATGCTAGAGAAGGAATTACCCTGTATGTTTTCAGCCATGATTCCACAGGCTGTGTCTTCACCCTTAAGCACAGTGCAAGTTCTTTTGAAACTCTGAAAATCTTTTTTTCAGAATAAGAAATTTGTTTTCTGTCCAGCTTTACTGGGGACTTGGAGGTATCCAGCTCATATCTTCTTCCTCAGTTTCTGTGTTTGGCCATCACTATCAAAATCTGCTCTCATAACAAAGCACATGGCCTTCTATCAGAGCTCAAGTGAACAAAGACTGGAAGTTTGTTTTGGTCCTACCAGTTCTTGAAAAATGTCTGAAAAGAAAATAGACAACTTCACTTTCATATGGGGGTGTCTAATGATCTATAAGAGCATTACAAATCCACTCCACCACTCTGGTGTTGCAGAAGTACAGAAAAAATGCATGCTGTTTTTATTCATCTTTGTTAAAGATTCTGCATAATACAGAGGAAGAAATTAGAATGAAAAGAAGTCCTATTCACTGGAAAAAGAAACTGTCAAAACTGTTGAAAAATGGTTTAGCAGCGTGTATTGGTTTGAAAACAAACCAGTGGGAGATCGTAAATCAGAATAAAATTCAATAGGAAAAATTAAAAACAAGTGAAATAATACAAGGAAAAAACACTGACAAAGTCAGATACAACCTGACACCCTGTTGGTGTGGTGGTAGCAGTCCAAACGTAGTAGCTCAGTTGAAGCAGTGATTCAGCAGTCTGGTCTCCAGCTGAAAGTCCAGTGGTAGCTCTTGTCCTCTGGGAAGCCAGTAGACAGGGCTCCCGTGGTGTTTGCAATCTCACCTTATATCCAGGATGGAATGCTTGTCTCCTCCCTCTGGGCGGAGCATCCCACAATGGGATGATGCAGTGTTGCCAGTCATGTGGTAAGGCCTTGATTGGCCATTAACACAATATTGTCCGGAACAGGTTAGGTATGAGTCATGTGGCAAGACCCATTAACAGAAGATAGTCCGGAGGGTGGAGGCAAGCAACACCACCCACCTGGTGTCAACAGTTCATGTAGATGGCAATAGAATACACTGCAACCCAATACACAGGGCAAGTATGAAAAACCAACTTGGTTTGAGACTTTAATATTATTAAGGAATGACTTTCACTTCCTAAAAAGTATCAGTTCTGTGGCCTTAGTCTCACTTGGAGAAAGGGGTAATCAATAAATAAGTAACAAGACTGAGAGAGAACATGATGAAAGCCAGTAACCACAAAATTATATACTAAGAGACTGACCTTTGTTCAGTGTAACTCATCTGAAAACAGAAAGGCAAGTGATCTGAGTGATTTAGACTTGCAAAATGTCACAGGAAGTCTTGTATTACCTGGCTTTAATATTTTTACATGTTCAAACCACAAATAAAACAAAGTAAAACTTGTATAAACCATTGAACAGCTTTGGAAAATCTAGGCTAAGGATATACATTAATTGATACAGGGAAAAGATGTGTATATTTCTAATCCGGCTCAAGAAATATTAAAATAAAGCTCTTGCAATTACATTTGATAGGCTATACAATCAGAGAATAATACAGATTGGAAGAAGCTCTGGACTTCACCCTTAAAGCAGGGTGCTATAGATAACTTGTATGTGCTCTCTTTAAAATTGCACTGGCAAGGGCTCTGGGATGTCTCCCAGCAAAAGAAAGTTTGAATTGCAGGAACAAAGCAAAAAAAGCTTGGGTCTTACTGAGACGATGTACTCACGAATTGCCAGTCTTGAGCTCTAGTTAGAAGAGCAGCTCTGTGCATTTTGTACCTGTTGCAGCAGTAGTCCATGGTTACTCAAAAGTTTTTGAAAACCATGATGAAGATACACCTTCATTCAGTAAAGGCAAGACAATCCATGATGTCCAGAATAAGTGCATATATCAGTGCTCTACTGCCCTGCAAAGATAGTGGTGGCACAGGTAGGCAGTGCCCTTGAATTACAGAACTGTATGATTCATTGTAAGAGCTCTTACTACATTTTTTTATATCACTTCATTTACTGCACTTTACGTTAAGATGAATTTAATCCCTATCAAAGTATGGTTTCTTTTTAAAAAGTAATACAGAAAAAAATTTCTTCTGTGACTTTCAAGCAATTAATTTTTTTGTGAATATTGTTATAAATTTGGGCCACATTATTGTATGTTTGGAAATGGCAGTTGCACCTGCATTTTCAAATGTAAAAAAAGTAAGTAGTATTTAGCATACACTTAATATAAAAGAATAAGCTTAGTTATTCTCTGATCTACTAATAATATACTGAGTTCAGTAAAAAAAAAAATATATATAGTAATAATGTTGTAAAACAATGTCAGTTGTCTAAGTGGTCTAAGTGAATTTTCCCCTTCTAAGGATATAGCTGAACTAGCTTTGCTTCTTTATGACTCTCACTGCCATTTGTATTTAGTTGTCCCATCACTTGAAAATGTGTTCTATCCAGAGTTTTGGAACACTCCTCCTTGTTGTGGGTTGGAGCTGAGTTGATTGACAGGTTTTTTATCCAATTGCACTTTTTCGATTTTGCACAATTAAACCCCTGTGGAGGCATGGGAACTTCCCTCTAGATCCAGCTCTGCTGCGGGGAGTGGGGGGAAATGGCCCCGGGCTCAGAGCGGCCTAAGCATCCCCTGCCACAGCTCTGCGGCACAGGCCTCGGGAATGCCGCGGGAGAATCCCCCATAGCCGCGGCAGCTAAAGAAACATCCCGTGAGCTGCACTGCCGAGACCACCGGAGCGGCTTCCAGGACCTGGGAGGGGCTTCCCTTTCCCCTCTCCATGTGGCCTTTGGCAGACTGGCAGGAGCCAAATACAGCTTTCTGCAGCTTACATCAGACTGAGCAGAACATCAAACAGCTGGCAGCATAAAGGGAAAGAGGCTTTCTCCTCCAGCACAAAGCCTGACAAGAGTTAGTTCTCCAACATGGCACCAAGGTCAGAGAGAGAAAGAGAAAGCAAAAGATGGAGGTGAAGAAAAGAGGGCGGAGTCGTGTTAAGCGCAGTGCTTGAATTTGCTTTCTGCAGACCATGGTAAAAACTGTAACATCACAAATTGTTCTTTTCTCTTTAATCCATTAAAAGGCATGGGGGAATTCTGTGGGCAGCCTGTGGAAAAAGAAAGCTGATCCACGCCAGGTCACCCAGTAGCTGTGTGTTTGTTTGAAGCAGTCATCCCAAGACAAGAGACTTTTAGAGATTTTTGTGAAGAGAGTTGTTGATTTCAGGCTGGAATTTGCTAATCCTTAAATTGAGAACACCCCATGTTTTGGCCCATGACTGCAGATTGAAAAGACTGAGATTTTCATGGGAGAGATGTTTTTTTTTTATTGCAGCAGACAGTTGCCAGGCGAACGAACTGTTGCAGGTAGCAGTTTGGAAACCACGCTGGAGCAGAGAGGAAAGTTCTTTTTTCCCTGAGTTTGGAGAGACTTTTTAAGAACAGTGGTACCGACCAAAAATCCCATCTTTGTTACCCTTTGTGTAAGCTGGGTGGTGGAAGGGAGAGGAGTGCTGGAAGAGGGGGGGAAAGTGCTGGAAGACGGGAGTGCTGGAAGAGAGGGGAGTGTATTTTTGGTTTACTTTCTTAGTATTTCTTTTTCCTTTTAGTACTGGTAGTAATAAACTTTCTTTATGTTCCTTAAAGTTTTTGGGCCTGCTTTGCATTTCTCCTAATTGATATCTCACAGAAGCAAAGAAGTGAACAAAAGCACTACACTCCAGTGTAAGAACTGTTGACAATATCTCAGGAAGGAACTGCAAAGACCAAAAATTTCGTCTGTGCTGGGATTAGGCATTAGTCTACCCTGTAAAAGACACAAGTGCAGGTCTTGCCTTTGTCAGAATCAGAATTTTTTACAAGAAAATAGAAATTTTTAAAGCAGGACATTGCACCTGAACATTTCCAGGTCAATATTGTGGTGGTGTCTACTCAGGAATTTTTACAAAATTAAAGTACAATCACAGGATTTGAGGCAAAAGGGCTGTTCTCACTTAGAAAAAAAACCAAAAAACAAAACTTTGGGTTTAATTTTGATCTATTTTTTTCTTTTTTTTCTCATATTTTTTTTTCCTCATTTTTTCCCTTGATGTAAACCAAACGATTAAAGAAAATAAATTCCAAGACCTTGGAATTGCTGCTTGCTGGCCATTCTAACTTTTACAAAATGAAGTCCAATGGCTAAAAGAAATTATCTGCAGAAGTTTAACATAAAACCTTTTGCATTTGAATTTACATTCACCAAAATACCTTCATGATTGGAGTATTTGTAATATACACAGGTTCAGAGGAAAAATATTTTACTTATGACCAGAACAAAATGGAGCTAAAACAGAACTTAATTATCTAACCGTGTTTTCCAATATGACTATAAAAAAAAGAGAAATTGACAGATTAGCATAATTTTGCAACTGATAGTCTACATAAATTGCTCACTATCAAATGAACATAGCTGCATAACATCAATAAGGATCTTTAAACAATCATGTGTAAATGCATAAGTTATTTTTGTAATTGCCAAGTGCTTGCACTAAAGGAACAACTAAATATAAGTCTTTCTTATACTATATTTGAATAAATGTCATGTTATGTGAACTTTCTATCAGCTTTCAATTTCCTAATCCTACTGGATATCAAAAAAAGACAAATGGCAATGTTTCAAAACCTTGAACCCTCCTTTCCCATCTTCCATACCTTAATGCTTTACTCATTGATTAGGTTCTCTGCAATATAGCCTGAATACCTTCTTTTACTGCAAAAATACATTTATGTCATTCTCATTTTACATAATAATCAGAATTCAAATGATGTCAAACATTAATGTTTCAAGTATTTTCAAATCACTTCATTCTAATAATATACAAAGCTAAATGGCTTTTCACAAATATACCGAAATAGTAAGTTTGTTGGCTATTGCAGTATCAACAACACATACTTTTTCTATCTTAAAATAAAATAATATACTCATATATTGTCTTTATTTCTGCTTTACCAAATTCTTTTATCTGTTGAAAAAACTAATAAGTTTTGATTTCCTTCAGTTCTTTGTTTTGCGTAAAAATAATACTAATACATTTCGTCCCTTAAAGGAAAAAAGTAGATCAATTTTCAGGAAACCTAGATGCTTGCTTATTTTTATACTTCTAAAACCATTTTTGCTCAAAACATCCAGAGAACAAATATTACCAGTATCAAAGCAAATGAACCCATTAACTCTATCTCCTTATCTCCTTCTCCTGCTCACTTTCAGACAACATCCTCAGCCCTTGTGCTGAGATTTCCCTTACAGTCAATGCCTGCTTCTTCCAGAAGACTGACTCAATGCAGTAATTTAGGAGAAGTGTAACTATATACTCAGTTATCCCATTAACTTTACTGTTGTACTGATATTTTGCACATGTATTTTAACTAGTAGGGAAAACTGGGACCTAAGCATGTCACCTGCTGTCACATGAAATGCTTGCAACAATACAAATTATATTAGAACAATGTTAGCACAAGGTAAAATTACATCTCATCAGCTGATGCCTCAGTTGCTGATATTACTCCAGGGTTTCTGTATCTGATCCAAGTAAAACTGTCAAAGACATAAGGAAAACAGGCTTCTGTCATTTGCTACTAGGCACCTTACTCTAAAAGGAAACTGAAACCTCCTTTCCCAAATCAGTTCAAAGCCATAAAAACAGCACAAGGGGAAATATATATTGTTGCTACTTTGTCTAGTTTCCGGGGTCAGTAAGAGAAAACTTGAATATTACTGTTTATTTATATAGCAACTTTCAGCAGAAGTAAATCAGTTTAAAATATAGCTCACAAACTTAGTTTTAACATGCTTTTACATATCTGTTATTTTAAAAGCATTATTCAAAAGATCTAGCTCTAGTATCTTAGTTGAAAATAAATAATAGCCAAAACATAAAAATGAATTCTTGCATCAGTAATTTGACTTTGCAGCTTATTAATAAGATTATAACTAGTTATCAAATTTAAATGTACACCTTCTGCACCAATCAGCCACTATTTGCCATATCTGTTGTCTTAAATTTGGGCAAGTTGACAAGTAGCTCCCAACTACAGTCAGAAAGACTTACATTGGAGGAACTTCTAAATTTTGATCACAGAGTTAAATTACACACAGACTTTAAAAATGCTTGTGGTTTAAAAATTATTGGTGATGAACAATCTGTGTGTGACTATAAGGGAGAAGCAATAATTGTTGTTTTTTATATGATGGAGAAACTTGTCTTTGATTTTAAACAATTGTGTTTGGCCATTTCTTTTTCCCTTAGACTGATATGCCCTTTACTATAAAGGAGGGAAATGCTTAAGTTATATATTCAAATATAATTTAAGTGACTAAAGTGGGACTTAGCATTTAAATTACCAAGTCCAGAAGATGGAGACACACTGAGGAAACATAATTCAATATTGTTTCCAATAGTACTTCTGTCAAAGGTAGATTCCCAAATTAGTGGCCTGTAGCAGGTCTCTGATGAACACCTTTAATTTGTGTTTCTCCATCTAGCTGTTGCTTTGCTTTAGGAGGGCCAAACTCTATGCCTTTGTCTGTAAAGTTACATTAGACCATGTTGAGTAGTACTACAACAGTTTACACATTTACTTTGCTAGAACAGAACTCCAACAGTCTCCTAAAACATTCCACGATTGGATTCTTTGTCCTATGAAAAGTTTTATATAATTCTTTAAAAAAATATTGATAAGACACTGTTTAGCTTAATTGACTGCCTAACTTGCAAGTACCATTAAATCTTCTATTAGATCTTATTCTTTGTCCTGAATACCTCACATCTCTTGCACCTTCCTTGCAAGTAACTCTTGAGGTATTTATAAAAAAGAATTTGGACACGAAAAGGTAAGAACGAAGGAAACTATTTGATGACTGTAACTTCTGCTACAGAAAAACAGAAGTGAATATTGAAATAACTCTTCTCTAAATGGGTTTAAAAAATTAATATATTTTTTCCATGGAACAAAAAGTCTATATACTGCCATCAGGAACTGAATCACCTATTCTTCTTTCATAGTGAAATTCCATTCATTAAGCAATATTTAATTTAATCACAAATTCATAAAGAGACATCAAAGAAGAAAGAACCCAAGTTGGGGAAAGACTGTGAAATTGCTAGTATTAGAATTTTGCAGGTTGAAAAATATAACGGTTACTTGTGATATAAAGTCATACACTTAAGAAGCAAAATAATTACCATCAGAAGAATTAGATAAATAAGAAAGCAGAAACAATTGTAATACCAATCAAATATTCATCCTAAAAAGACAAACATTTCTTTTAGTTAGCAATTCTTTGGGCTTTTTTTCATATGATCATTGAATATTCTTTCTAGGATAGCTTCTGTACCAGTTTTCATTGAAGCAACTTCAGGAGTAGAACAGAAAGGTATTAGAATAGAAATAGAGGGTGTTAAAAGATAATCTGAAGGGAAAAAAGGTACAGCAGAGTGACACAACTGACCCCATTAGAAACAAATGTAACACAGGTGCAAACATTTTCACTAATAAAAATTAAAAAAAAAAAACACTGCTGGCAGGAAAAAATACTTTGGGCATGAATGAAATTAAGCACAACAGAAGATGTTATTCAACAAAGCACAACCTTAATGTTACATGTTTTGGATTTAAAATTAATCACATATTTAAATTCCTCAGTGAAGTGGAGAATAAAATTGTTAAGGAAAATTATCATGTCCACATTGATTTATGGCCTAATAATCAGAGTACTCAGCTGTGAGTAAGGGAGCTTCAAAAATGGTTCACTCTGTTCACCATGTGTAATGTGAAACACATAATCTCTCCCTGTATGGAAAATTAGAATGTAGATTTTTTTGCTGGTGGCTTTCGCCGCTTGTGTCTATGAGTCAACAGATTCTGTCTGTCCTAGTGAACCTTTTTTCTTTTCCTGTTCTCTTTCTTTTTTCCTTTTTTCCTTTTCTTTTTTTCTTCTTTTTTTTTTTTTAAACAAAGTAAATCACAGTCCTCAGAAATGGGAAATGCAGCCTTGCCTCTTTTCTGGGGAATCTTCCCCAATGAACACTCTAATCACAAAGCTAATGCACCAGGTTCTGAAGTGACTGAGCTCTTAAAGGAAATGAGACCTACAATGTACTTTTGAACTCAACATGTCATTGCCATGTGGGTCCTCATTTTTATGCTTTTCAACTATGTAGCATATTTTGACAAATGTGACATGGAGCACTGAAAGCCAGCCTCAGGAAAGCCTCTCTCAGTGTTATGTTACTGGAGGAAAATTGAAATGGCTTCCTCTGCGCTTCTAAGGTGACCATTGTAAGGTTTATCAAATGGGTCTTTTCTAGATGACTTGGAATGATGTAAATTGATCCCCCCACCCAGTAAAAAGAGAAGGAGAAACTTCATACCTTGTGTACTTTCAGATCCTATGGACAACTTTTTTTGTGTGTGATTGAATAATCTTTGGGATGAGCAGCCGTAGGCTGAGCTGAATGCTTAACAATATATATCTGTACATCTTAGTTTTCAGAACATAAAGAACTTCATCAGAAACACACAGCTAATGCCACTAGAGTAACCTTTCTTAAAATAGCACAGGAGTAAGGACAGGAGACCTTATTTCTGAGGCCTCCTTGTCCCAAGGATGTTGATCTTTCCATAATCACTGTACCATAAGGCATGTAGAACAACCTTTTTCTATTGCCACTTGACTCTTAGAATAAACAGTTTTGGGGCCACAGAAGTGCTAAACTGTGCTGTCTGATGCATAAACATTTGGGAATATACATCCAGAAAAAAAGGAAGAGAGATCTGTTTTCTGCCTATGCATTTAAGAGTAATTTTTAAGAGTAATTTAAGAATCTTTAAGAGTCATTAGATAAAGAGCTGATACAAATTTGGACAGTATTGTTTCACCAATCACAACAATATTTAACAAAAAAATGTTTCAATATTATGACATCCTTAAAAATTACAGGCACAGGGAACTATGTATATCAGATAGATATATTGGATACCAAGTTGCTAAAAGCTACTGCAGTGCAATTAAAAGAATTTAAGCAGGGGGTAGAAAATGTTATCTACAAGCAGACAAAAGTCATATTCCAAAATTCTAAAACTGTGACTATTACATAGGATCCTTCTTATCCTTTAAGATTTCTGTATGCAAACAAAGGACTGGGCCCTGGCCTGAAGTTTATCTAAGTGAACAGAATATAAGTAGTGAATGAAAACAGAATAAATTGCACATAATAAAAAAGAAAGTGAAAAGCTGTCAAAAGTTAAGGATAGTGCCATGGGAAAAGACTGGATTTCTCAGGTAATTGAAAGGGAGTTAGTGAGAAATATCTGAAGTCAAGCTATCCAGTTCAAAGTATTAAAGTCCTTTAAAAGAATAGAATCCAAAGTAGCTGTATCAGTGATGGCATTATAAAGCCAAGATTACTTTCATAATCACATTAGAAATTACAAATTAGGGAATACACGTTGCAAAACTCTGACAAAAAGGCAAAAGATAAGTACTTGTGGATTGAATGTCTGAGAGGAGACAAGTGTAGAGCAAAAGATGGATCAAGGTGTTTTAGAAGGCTAATCATGGACAGTGGTCACACACACAGTACTTGGAAGAGAGAAGACACCTAGATTTTGAAATTAATCAAATTAACTTTCCCTTAAGACTTAAAATTCTCTCCAGGTCCCACTGGAAAGAAGAGCTGAGTGAACTTAGTTCAGCTGAGTTAGATGGAGAAAATATGTTTTATGAAAGGGCCACATCTATTAGGGATCAAAATAAAAAATGTTCTGTTTCCAGACATGCTGGTATGAAAAAAAACCCATCATTTCCTGTCTTTTACTTCAGTTATTTTATGAGAAGATAATGAAGTACTTTTTTCTCTTTTTCATTCAAGCCAAGCAGATATATTAATGCTAATTGAGAATATTGAAGGTATATCATTTACCCATCTCACTGTGTGAAAACCATTTGCAGCCTAAGACACATTTAGGAATTTGGAATAATTTCTTAAAGCCAGAAAACTCTTTAACTATTTTGAAGTCTCCTCAGTTAAGTTTTCCCAGTCAAATAGAAGATGACACAAAATTACACTTAGCTGTTTCCTAAAGATAAAACTTGTGCTGTTATCATGCATTAGTCTTGAAATTCCCTCAAGTAATTTACTGAAATTTTAATGTACAAGAACATGAAGACTAAGTGATAAATCTTTTTCAAGAAGGAACTTTCATGGCATAGGATAGGCTGTGATTTATTTTTGTTCATTTGGCATGAATAGTTGAATGCTCCTACATAGCAAAAAAAGTTTACAGTGTTTGGTGAGAAGCTAAACAAAGCCATTTCAGAGTTATTCACCTGACATGCTCTAAAATTGCACTTGCAAAGCCAGTCTGATTTTTACTGTGCATCTGTTTCTGGCTGATCCTTCCACTGACTCTCAAGTTGGGTATTAAGTTGCTGGCAATGAGGAAATGCTAATATTCTGCTAATTAGTAAATTTTTATTTGATAATAGGTTTTAATACATATCAATTGCTAAGTTGGTGATTAAATTAGAGAACTCTGTCATACTAAGTTCACAGGAGGAGGGAGATTTGTAATACTAACAAATTGTGAGCATGATGACACCCGTTACTCTGTGATGAGACCAATTTGTAAACCATCTGGCACTGAAGAGTTTAGCTCTATTGCAGTTATAATGGAGATATTTGGCTACAAAATAGAATGAGCAGGCTAATAGCCTGCTCACCATTTGGTGAGTTAAATGAATCTGACAGATATCCTGATGGAATTAAGTACCCTTGGGTAAGAGAACACAGGGTAGCATCATTTTGTTAAATGTAAGTATTGGTGGATGAGCCAATTGAAAAGATATAAACTCCTCCATAACAGAAAAAAAAAAAAAAATCTGTTTTACTTTTGTATTAACCTTTCCAGTGGAGTCCACAGTTTTCTGTCTAGTGATTACAAATGCAGCAAGACTTTTTTCCTCTAGACAGAAAAACAGGAAAGCTATTATTACAGGGTGCAGCATACTGTGTCTGTAAGTAAGAGCTTGTGTGAATATTACAGTCATTAGGGTGCAATGGTAAATAATTTTTATTTCTATTTAATTTAAATTAAATCTGCTTCAGAATACATGTGGAATGGTGGGTTGCCAAGAACAGTAGTACAGTTTTTGTCCATCTTTTCTGCAGGCCTTTTGTTGGAATGAAAGGAATGCTTTCTAGCATCACCATTATGAACTATTTTATCTTCAAAACATATTGAAAAAATATCAATAGCATAGAAAAAGCTTTATAATTTTTGCCAGATATGTTTACTTCCCTGTCTTATTTTCTTAGCATCTGGTCCGTAAACCAGACACATGGCACTGATCTAAGCCCAATTCTGTTACTGTCTAGTTGGATGTATTTCAAGGATGTATATTCTGCAAAACAGGCAATTTTGATTAACTAGGAATATTATGATCTGAAATTATGTGACAGTTTATCTGAATTTGGTTGTTGATGTCATATAATAGTTTGGTTTTGTAGGGACCGTAAAGATCATCCTGTTCCAAACCCTCTGCCATGGGCAGGGACAATTTTCACTAGAGCAGGCTGCTCAAAATCTCATCCAACATGGCCTTGAACACTTTCACGGTTCTTAATGAAAACCACAGAATCCACACCACAAAACATGTTTATGAACATTCCACACATAGCACAAGCTTTAGTCCAGAGCTCACTTATTTTCAGAAAATCTAAGTTCAGGACACAAATTTATAAGAAGATGAACTTCATTAGTTCCATCAATCATTTTTCTCTGCTTATTCTGTTTTTTAATTTGTCTTTATTCATGGTAAGTCTGAAGGCAATAAAAGTAGTGATTTAAAGTAAGTTAAGCCACAAATTTCTTTTTTAAAAAATACGGTGCTTTCCTGTTAGAAGTTGGCACAGGGAAGATAACAGGCAAACAGCTATTCTTGGTCTGTGATGTTTTTCTCTTGAATGATAATCAAAGCTTTTTCTTTATTGTGAAAACTCCTTGTTAAGATTCTGCCATTGACTGGCAGAGTTAAAATAATTCCCTTCTGTCTGACAGGTCCTGATCCACTGCCTGCTGAACTAAAAGAAACTCATAATTAATTATTGTAGGACAAGAATCCTAAATCCTTATTCGCATCAGCTAAGCCTTCTGTTTTTGCCTTGGCTCAAATCCCAGCTAACAATTTATGATTCCTTAGCTTCTTTTTGTAGGTGCCATGAATCATAGGGGCTTATGAGTGAAAAATTACTGTGGTGGTGTTCCTGTATAGGTTAGTACTTGATATATTTGTACAACTAATAGAAAAGCTACTGAATATATGTACGTTAAAAAAACAACTCTCAACTTGGTTTGATGTCACTCTTCAGAAGTGCTCTGTGCCTCCTGTGCATGTTTGGACTAATTCCACACTTCACATGACCTGCAGAGTAAGGCCCAGCAACACAAGAATCTGAGATAGGGGAATCTCATTTCTGGAGCTGATCAATGTAACACTACTCATTAATAACTTTTTCAACATTTAAAACAACAAGAAGAAAACCACAGGTTATAGGAAATGAGTGATCAGAATGAAAAAGTGTCAGCTAACATAATCTTTTACAAATGCAATTCAGTGATGCATTTGGTCAGTTAATTAGGTATGCAAAATTTCCACCAATTGTAGTAAAAAGTAAAACTTCTCAGATAACAACTTTCAGAGGTTTGTAGGAAAATTTGCACAAATTTCTGCTAAGTGACCATCCTGAGCCAAGAAAAAATGTCTGATAGTATTGCTGTTCTTCGTGAAAAGCTGTTTGCACACTGTAGTCTGCTGAAGAGGTAGCCAATCCTTAGTTTATCTGGTTTATCTGGGCACCCTGTGACTCTTTACAAATATTAAATTTTCATAACAAAATGAAAAGTAGTTCTTTACGTGTGATATTGGAAAGAGTGAGAAATTACATCGGTAAGGAAAAGAGTGCTATTAAAAAGTATTATTTTAATTATTTGTAAGTATTGTTATAGACCAGTATATATTACAGACCCTTTTACCATCTCCTACTGGTAACCCAACACTTCCCAAAATTTACCTAATTTTTAAAATACTATTTGGCTATCCAAGTACTTTTAAAATACTAAAAGACTTCCTTCTCCATTACTCTCATATGAGATATCAAATGATAATGTATTTCCTTGGCAAAATGGGAGAGAAATTTTTCAAGAGAACTATTATGATAAAGGCTGCAGAGATACTACTCAGATTTTAGTATGCTATAGTTTTCTCCCTGGAACAGTGAATGATGAGACATAATTATATCTCAAAAAACCCCATAACACTTTCTGGAAAACACAAAACCTTTTGCTCAGAAAAAATGCTGTGAAGCTGAAAGCTATTGCTGGTATCGTATAGGAGATAATAGCATCAGTGCTCTCCAATTATTCACCAATCTTCGTTGCCGTATATCACTATTTAGATCTATTTAGTTCACAGTGTGTCCTCTCACTATGAGTAGGGAGGGGGTAAATGGGAGTGATTCTGTTACAAAAATTTAGGCAGTATAGTTCCTCAACATATTTTGGCATTAAGAATGAAGACTCAGAAATCTCCTGAGGATGTGTTCTGTCCTGATGGGAAACTCTTATTTTATTTAGTTCAGATAATAGAACACTAAATTTAAATAATAAACATGAGTTACGTGCTCAAAACAGGAACTATCTGTTCAGCTATTAAGGGAATCCAATTTTGAAAAGCAAAATAAATCATAAATGTCACAATATTGTGCTAATATGTTTAGGTATTTCTGCAAGTTTACTCAGTCCCACACAACACATAAGCCAATACAAAATGTAAGCATATTAAATCTGTGCTAGCCATTAAAATAAATGAGAAAATGCAATTGCAAACTAATATTTCATGTATGTACTCACAGTGAATTGTTCAGGAATTGGTTTTGGGCCCTATGCTCTCTGATATTTTTAGCAATAATATATAAGGAAACACCAACTCATTGTCAACTAAGTTTGATTTGAAACAAGGATTGGGAGAGTACTAAATGGAAAAGTGATTCTAAGCATTCAAAGTTCATTTAATAATAAGTGAATAAGAAAAAAGAAATATTTCATTGCAATGAGGCTAATGCCCTACCACTGAAAAAAAATAGTGTGGCTGTACACAAAAGTGTGGTGCCTCCATGGGGTTGAATATAGTTGGGCAAACATGTTCTACAGTCCAAATTAAGAATGAAAACTTTTCCAACTGTAATGTTTTATAGAGTAAAAATCCCAAGATGTAAGTGCCCTTCCTTTGAAAGAAAGGCCAAGATTCAGGATGAAGCATCTGAGTCACATTAGTATCAACTGTTACAGCAAGAAAGGTGGAAAGGTGGAAAGAATGGGTTAAAAACAAAGATGTGGCTTCACTGCCCTCTGTCCTGCCCCCAGACGAGTAGGGCACACAGCAGCAAAGGATACTGGGATCCTTTTATATCACAGGATCACAGACTGGCTTGGGTTAGAAGAGACCCTAAAAATCATATCGTTCCAATCCCCTTGCTGTGGGCAGGGACACCTTCCACTAGATCAGATTGCCCAAAACACCATCCAACCTGGCCTTGAACATTTCCAGGGATGGGGCATCCACAACTTCTTTGGGAAACATGTTCCAGTGCCTCTCCACACTCAGTAAAGAATCTCTTCCTTGTATGTAATTTAAACCTATTCTCCTTCAGTTCGAAGCCATTCCCTGTTCTGTCACTACATGCTCTTGGACAAAGTCTCTCCATCTTTCCTACAAGCTCCCTTCAGGTACTAGAAGGTTGCAATTATGACACCCTTAAGACTTCCTTCCTCCAGGCTATAATAAATAAGTACGCCCAATTCGATAGAAACAAGTATAAAATTTATTTAGTGTCCGAGAAAAACGAACACCCAAAGCCACAATCGAAAAGGAGACAGTGCCAAGCCCGGGGTTGG
>VZRO01000338.1:348287-404984 GCA_013397915.1 Daphoenositta chrysoptera
ATCATCTTGGTGGCCTCCTCTGGCCTCGGTCCTACAGGGCGATGTCCTTCTTGTGCTGGGGACCCCAGAGCTGGATGCAGCCCTGCAGGTGGGGTGCCCCCAGAGCAGAGCAGAGCAGAGCAGAGGGGCAGAGTCACTTCCCTCGCCCTGCTGGCCACGCTGTTTTGGTACCTCCCAGGACACAGCTGGCTTTTCAGGCTGCAAGTGCACATTGCCAGGTCATCTCCAGCCTCTCATCCACCTGCACCCCCATCCACCAGCATCCACCAGCCCCTTCTCCACAGGGGCTGTGCCTGACTGACCCGGCTCTTCAAATATCATGCAGAGTGATTTGGCAACTACCTACAGCCAACTCCCTCAGGGTTCTGGGACACATCTCGCAATGTCCCATTGGCTTCTGTTCATTCAGATTCCTCAGCTGGTCATGAACCTGATTTTTACTTACAGTGGGAAGCACTTTGTTGTATCCAGGATTCCTTGTAATCATATGGCATTGAGTACCTGAAGATACATGCGCTGTATACAAGGCACAGTGCGCCTCACTAGCACTGTACAAAATCATCCTGTGACCTTTCTTTTCACCTAGAAAAAAAGCCAGTTTTGTTAAAATCTACATATTCTGCAAGAATATGTCAATTTTAATAAATTTTTATGGCAGTAAAACACTAAAGGGAAAGGAAGAACTTTGATAAGGTCAAAACAGAGGCTTTTGTGGTTTCCTATTTCAGATTTAAGCAGAATGGAATTATTCTGATTTATATATGTGTTACAGTTGATATGATAATTTAAGTTCATTTTCAGAAAATAATGCTGTTCTTGTTTTTAAAAGCCTAAGGTAATCTTTAACATTCTGGGGGGTTTTCAGGGGGCTTTTTGTCGATTTTTTTTTTTTTTTCAGCGACCAACTGGAATAAAAACAACAAATCATTGAAAAGTAGACATTACTCTTAAGGTGAAAATTGGGCTCTGAACATTTGTATCACCTGCTTCCTTAGCCTATCTGAGGGTTATCATTCAAAAGACATGGAGTATTTCATTATTCAGTTCCTTTGCTGACTACACACAACATGCAGCGCTTACAATCATGTAACATTCTTCTCAATAGACTTCAAAAGCTTGTTGTTTGTCACAATAATGTTAACTATAGAAATACATTTGATTTCTACTTAGCTGATCTCTTCAGGGCCCTTCTCAGCAGTGGCCAAGAGCTTCTTCCCTATGGTTTCTATTGTTTTTAACCCACAACTTGTATTTCAAATATAGTTCAAAAGCCCAGTTTCCTTTGAAGAAAATGACAGAAGTGTAACATTTCTATCTTGCTGACAGTAAATTAAATCTTTGCTAAGAAAACAGCATCCAATTCCACCACTATTCCAGACTAGATAAAAATTTTTCACTGCTCTTGACTGAAATCTAGAAGACTAGTTTCCCTAGGATATTTTTTTGCTTTAGGCAAGTCGCTGTATAAAATTGTTTGCCACTTGTCTGAGCATATGCCTGTTTATATTTGCTTTGGGTAATTCAATCCCTTTGCACTTTCAGCTCTTGACCTTATCTTTGAAAGTGTCTACAAAGATGAGAGCTTGGCAGAGTCTTTTGCGTATTTTTAATAGAAACTGGAATAAGGTCAACAATTTCTTTTATGTAATCCATCAATTATTCTTATAGTAGCAGTGGTCTCAGTCAGAATTCTGACAAAGTAGGTAATTTCAACTGAAGTGAGATTTGCTTCAGAATTATCATTCAGTTTTATTTTGCTTATACCTCACACATTTCACTTTAACATCAAGCAAATCCATAATTTTAGAAACTTGCCAAGGTGAACAGACCTTGATTCTTCCTTAAATACTATATGAAACTCCTACATATATCTTTCTCCCAAAACATCTGTGAAGAACAGAAAGTGGTTTAGATTTTGGATCCTCTCAAAATGCATTTCAACATAGCTTTATGTGTTATGCAGTCGATTGGCTTTGATTTTAAACAAATGAATCTGATTATTTTTTCATCTAATTATCTCCTGACATATAAATACATCAGAGCACTTTTTATACTACTTTAAAAGACATCAGTTGTGAGATATTCACCCTGTTCACCCAACACTTGTTGCATTCCCTAACAGTTTGACATACCAAGTTCTTCCCATAGGTTGCCACTACCTTCAGCTGCCAGGTCACCCCAGTCTGAAGAAGTCCACTCAGGAAGCCTTCAGATCCCTACTGTTCTCACCACAGGCTACACTGGCAGCCTTCTTGGAAGGGCAGTGGATGCAGCTGGTTGCTAAAATTAACATCAAATATGTGGTTTATCCCCACTGTAAAAAGACAGTTGCTTGATCCCATGCTAAAAGACACTGGAAACCCAAACTGGTTATTCTCAAATTTGTGTCTAAGGCAAATGGGAAGTAGGTCTATACTTGAGAACAGACTTGAATTTGAGCTCAGTATAAGGTGAGTAGGCTGGATGACAAGAATTTGATTTTCAACCTCACAAAGAAGGAGTTCAGTCATTTATATGACTTGGTCCTCTCTTAGTTTTTGTGTATTCTCCTTTGCTGGAGGGAGATGACCCTCTAGAGTCCCTACAATGTAAAGAACTTCCATTGGAGTCTGCCAGGCTTTATGTACAACTCTGTAGATTATGAAACAGTAATTTAATCTTTAAAATCTTCAATCCACATCTCAGGGTTGGGACAGATCCTTTATTAAGAAATTGAATACACAGCTGCTTCTTTTAGATCAAATTATGTAAAACTTCCTTTAACCTACCTATATCCTTGGAACCAAACTCTTGCTTCTCACAGCATTATGATTAGATGCCAAGTGTGAGTGAGACATGAATATTGTCAGGCAATACATCATACACAGTGTGAGTGAGACATGAATTAAAACCCACTAAACCCACTTGGTTCCTGATCAGGCTATAAAGCCAATATTCCTTCTTATGCAACATTAATTTAACTCTGTTACTGAAATAAGACAGAGACCTTTGACTTTCACGTTTTCCTCCTATGCATTTAAACTTTTAAAAAGCAGTTAGGGATATGGGCACAGATTACAAGCATCAAGTGAAAGATTTCAGAGGGACTAGAGCTGATATCATTTGACTAAATGACATGGTCTCATTCAGTTTCATTTCCTCTAACTTTAGTGACTAATGTTAAATACCCTTAGTCAGGCAGGTTCTATTCAAGAAGGCATTTTAGAAAAAGAGAGAAACAAGTAGATTTGAGGTAGACTCTTCATGACATATCTTGTCAGTGCTACTTAAGTGTAAGAATGTTGCAAAAGTATAGTATCCCTTGTTTCAATAACTGAAAGCCAAACCAAACAGTGCATCAGCACATTAACTTTAATTGAAAACAAATTTATCATTATACTCTAAACCTGAAGAGATTTCCAGTGAACTGTTTATCAATAGTAGCTGTAGTAATATACTCTATTTAACAAAAGAAAAAAATATTTTATTAATAATCCAGAAACAGCTCAAATCAGGAGCTCTAGTTCCAATTTTTGACAGCTGGGAATCTGACCCATTACTATATCTAACAGTTTCTTAGAAACTAAGGCCAGGAGAGACAATTAGATAACTACTGTGATCTCTTATTTTTGGCTGGTGCTGCATTTCATCCAGTTATCTTTGTATCTAGCCTGATGATTTATGTCCTAATTACAGCATAACTTGCATTTGAGTAAAGCATATCGTTCTGCATATCACTCATTCTCAAACCCAAGATACTAAGAGATGGATACTCTACCAATTCATTTGACAGTTTGTTCCAGGGCTTAATTACCTTTTCAATCAAAGAGGATAATTTAATTTTCAAATTCAAATGTGTCTGTTTTCATGATCCAGTCACTAGTTCTTATTATGGCTTTAAAAATATAGTAACTGACATTTTCCATCTATGAAAATACTTACAGAAAGATTGTAAAAGAATAACAATTCCATCTTCTTTTTGATACATTGTAAAATCAAGCTATTTAAGTCTCAAGAGTATCCAACTTTTTAAACCCTTTTATGATTTTTTTGATTCTTCTTCAGTTTTTTAAATTTACGTTAAGAATGAGAATTCACACAGTCTTCCAGTAACAGAAAAACACTGTAGTCAGATAAAATCATCTTTATTCATCTTCCTTTTTAAACTTCTTTCTATTGCTTAAAAGTCTTCATTCTCTCTTCTACCACAGCATCATATTGGGAACTGAGACTACATTCTTCGTTAGAGTCACCAGTTCCCAGACATGGTCATCTAGTATCCTTAATTTCTTTTCTGGCATCTAAATAAAGTCTATCTATACCTTTCAGCGTTCTCTTTTTTAATATGCTGCAGTCATTCATCCAATCAAAAAGATTCTAAATTATTCAGTTGCCATGATCCCAGGACATGTAGTGATTACATTAGTAGTGATTTTAAGTTTAGTTTCAAAAATTTGTTAAAGAAATTGAACAACATACAGGCTAGTCCAATCCTTGCAGAAAGTCATGAGAAGTCTTCTTATGAGTCCTCTCTTTTTGAGAGAAATTTCTTCTCTTGGTAAGAAAGAAACTCTGAACTACTAAAGTTCAAGCCTGCACATAATGCGGAAATTAATGAGGAAGCTGCAGATTGATTCTCTGTTCTCTCTTTCGTTTTTGATCTCTCATTATGCTCTCTCTCCCTAATCGTCTGTGGTTTAGCAATGTAAATATGGTCTCATGATAGAGTTCAGTTCCAGGTCATGACACCTAGATTTAAGTGGTTCCCCAAGTGTTTGAATTCACAGGATCACCACCAGATACGTGACTAGCTCACACAAAGAAGTACAGACATCTAAAATTAGATGAGACAATAATTTCAGTGGGAGTCCGTGCACTCTCTCCATAGTCAGTGACTAGACAATTTAGACCTTAAAGAAAGGTCTAGAATATCAGGAGTCAGTGATTCTGCAGGGGTGCTTCTCTTCCTGTACGCATAAGATAATATACTAGCTATGCAGCAAAGTTATATTAGATGAATCCCACCCTTGTGGTTAAGAATCTAAGAAAGAAAATTCATCATGGAAGGTTTTGGGATTTTTTCCATGTTAAAAGGCATTTTTAGTGAAACACCACATTAGTAAGAGAAACTTATAACCATCCATGTATGGTTAGCGTAGCATCTTAATATCTCTGTTTTTTGTTTTTTTTTTTTTTAAACTATTAGTTTAATGTACTAATACTAGCACTTCATTCCTTCTTGCCATTGGAAATAATTGAATAGATTTTTCCAAAGGAATCTTGAAAGTATTATAATGTCACATTATGAATAGTCATTTTACTATACTTATGTCTGCAATGCAAAGCAAAGGGAAAGACATAACTTCTATAGCATGATAGAGAGTTCTAACCCTTGTGTTGTCCATGCATGATTTCTTTTTACATTACAGATAAACCTGTGTTACAGTGGCTTCAGAGGAAGCCATAAAAAGGCTGTTTGTAAGCACTACAACACACAAATGGAGACCCAGGGAGCTTTGCCAAATGTACCCCATGGCCAACTGTAATTAATGACTGGCTCATGGGAAAGGTTATAAGCCTTGTCTCCTCCTCTAGCTGTTGATACAACTTTTCTTTTTATTTCATAGAAGGCTTTTTTTGCATAAATGCTTTCCTTTCCAGATGTAAAAATTTGAACTGCACCCTTAAACCATCCAACCCTCCAGTGAACTAATCAGAAGCCAAGCTGTTATGTCCATGACTTGACTTTACCCAGAGCAAAGTGAGTATTCAGTGACACCATTCTAAAAGATCAGAAGAAGGTCCATGAGAAAGATGTTAAATTCCTCATGATGCTTGAAAACAGATAACATCCCCCATTCTAAAGAATCTCAACTATGTAAGGGTGTTTTAAATTTAATCAAGTTTATTTTCTCTTGTATTTTAGGACCTTTATTCAAATAGAAAAGCAAATATTTTTCAGTGTTGAGAACAAATAATTGTAAAATTCTGAGTCAAAGAAGAGTTAAGAATGACATATTCGTAAATTCAGTGGTAATTAGCCAAATTTAGTTTACTTCATATGATATCCAATTTCAGATATTCATGCAGTTATTAAATTCTTGATCTGTTCCAAGATATGTTGACTGTTGGATACTAGCTAGAGGTGTTATAAATTCACTGGTGACAGAAACATGATGTCTGAATGATTGCTTAATTTGCTGCCTAGTAGTAAGTTACAACCCACCCCTGAAAGCAAGGGTAGCTGAGGTTCTTGTTAATAAATCCCTTGGGGTGGATTAGAGTGAAAGGACATTGAAAGACCAGTGTTTATGTGTGTGTGTGTGTGTGGGTGGGTGTGTGGGTGTGTTTAGGGTTTATTTTGGAAAAATTTGGTTGCAATGGAAAGGAGGGATGTACCCATTTTAGTTATTATCTACAGTAATATAACAATATAAAAGTATAAAGATATCACTTAGGAAAATATACAAGGAAAAAAAGAACGGGAAAGGATAAGAGTAGACAATAGAGAGGATAGATATTGCCACCTGTGGATCCAGCAGTGAGACTTGATTGTTGCTTGGCTGGAGTGTTGGTCGCAGTCTTGATCTGTTAGAGGTGGGAGAAGCCCACAACACATTGAGTTCAATGGGTTATTATACACCCAGGTTAGGGGGAATGCCCAGGTACCAGGCTGCAAACCTGGCCTCAGCAATGCACCTGCTGCTTTTGCAAATGGTCAACTATGTGAGCCATTAACCCTTTAGCATTTCAGTCTCTCATATTGTGCAATCTTCATAGAGCCCAGCATGATATGCACAAAAAATTGTTTTTCGAAAGCTGTTCAGTAAGGTTTTCAGTTGCAAGTAAAGATAAACTTCTGACTTGTCATATATTAATCTTTCATCTAAAACTCATCTAGCCAAACAGTACCCCCTTAACTTGTCAGCAATCTTATAAGACAGCAATGAAACACTACCTGTCACTCTCACCTGTGAACATTTGACAGATTAATTTGATCAATTTTAAATTGTGTATGTAACACAGCTTAATGTACCAAAACTTGGGGTTAAATCTTACTATATGAGTCATTAACACTGCATTATATATATGGCTGTTAATATCTCTCTCTGCATAAATTCTCTACTTAATTTAACATGTATTCACCATCCCCTATCTAATTAATGTTTATTCTCAATGATTTTGAGGTTTAAAGGCCAATGTAACTTTGGGTCATGTCACACACTGTAAAAGTATATACACAAATGACACAGCATTTACAGAAATAACTTTTATTCCTGTAGAAGCCTTATTTTGTGGGGTTTGGGTTTTTTTTTTCCATCTGAAATCAAACCTGGGATCTTGAATTCAGATATCTGACAGATTCATATTATCTTAGCATATGAATGCATATACTGGTTCACATGGTCTTGCATTCACTGGGGTTATGTTCAATGGCAACAGATTGTCAGCCAGCAGTAGTGGCATGCAGACAGATGAAGACCTGCATACTTTCTTAGCACTCAGGGCATGTTCTTCCTTTACAGCTCAGGTCTTAGGTAAGGGACAGCAGAACATCTTATGGGTCACTGACCACTGCCAGAAATGTTTGCTGTGCAAATCTGTAAGAAGCAGAAGAAAGAATTTTCTAAATCTTTAGACATGAAGAAGTAAAGCCAAAATACCCTTGTCCTCCTACTTAGAGAAACAGTAGCTGAAAAATATATAATGATTTGTTAGGCTTTGGTAATTTCAGAAGAATAATTGACTTTATTAGGTAAAGTAGCACCAGAGACCAATGGCTAGGAGTGCAGATTTTAACTTCCCTTCAGAAAACACTAGGTCTTTGGCTTGCTAAATTCTATGCCTTCAAATATGTTCCTTGTTTTTCTCCCAAATAGAAAGTCTTAGTGATTTCTAAATTTCACTGGAGAAATAACCATGTTAAAAGAACATTTTTTCACTGGGACAATTGGAAGCCTTGGCAATGAGACTAGATCATCAGTCATGACTAAATTTTGATATAATGGAACAGATTCCCAACTGGCAAAACTGTAGAAAACTCTTGTGGCCTTTAGACAATTTCTGCCATGTGCAGCTATAACCACTGATACAGCTCCCCCAAACAGATGTGCCCCAATCACTAACAAAAGGCTCATTACTCTCACTGCATTTCACATAAGCATTTTATATGTCAATAGGAGGGGATTGTTATACATTTTTTTTTAATGGTGTAGAAGGGTGCAATGGCATTTAGAACCTGGGTGCCAACTTCCATGTTTCATTTTTTTAACTGAGAGGGTTCAGCTCTACACTGCACATTTTCATGGACAGATTACTCGCTACATGAAGTCTTTAGTGTTCTTAAGGATACAAGAGTCTTTATATACTCTCACTTCTGCTGTTGCAGAATTAATTCCAGTCACCTGCAATCCCAATATTTCTTTCAGGAAGAATGATGAAAAACCACATAGAAAAAATGTACAATAACTTCAAGCACTGTTTGTCTTCAATATAATTACTATAATTTGGGACAGAAATCACAGCAGAAGTGATGGAAATTATAATAATTAGTACACAATGTAAGACTTTTTTTTTGAGAAAATAAATTTTAGCATTAATTTGTAAATAATGTCTTTGGTCTTTTAAAGAACATATAAGAAATGAGCTGTATGGTTTTAAGAAAAGATCGTACTGTGAAAGGCTCCACACAACAAAGGAGTGTGGGAAAGAAATGGAATAGAACTGACCGTCTTCTAGAGAAATACATTACTTCTTGGACCACTTGGAAATTGAACTGGGGCTGCTGCAAATTATAAAACTTCCTTATCAAATCATCTCTGAATTTAAAAAGGCATCAACTTCAAGTCCAGTATGTAATCAAAAGAGACTGTCCTTTCTACATTTGGATTTGTAGGACCTTTACTTTTGCTTGCAAGCAAGACAAGGAATAGTCCCATTTTTTAATCTAGAAAATTGCAACTCATAAGCTTATTTTTCAAGACAATGCAAGAAAATTGGCTTGGCTTGAAGATGTGAAAGCTGCATGCACCAGTGCTCAATGCTTTGTCTTTGGCAGGCATTAGCCATTGCCAAGAAAGCAACATAATTTCTACACTGATATTTAATTTTGATCTGTATATCACATATTCATAGTTAATTTATTGAAGCATGTAAAGCAGCTGAAGCAAAACGAGTTTGTGTTTAGTTCATTTTTTGTTGTGCCAGAAAGTTATGTTACAAATTATCATGCAATACTCTGGTCCCTTTAGACTCAGAAAAGAAACTCTTCTAAAAGAGATGACTGGCCATACATTAAGTTGTCTAATTAGGTTAGGCAACACTGTGTAAGGTAGATAAATCTTCCTTTTTTTTTTCTTGAGAAAGTGAAAATCTGTCCCATGTCACTTGCAAATTGCAAAGAAGTAAACACTTCTGAACAGTATTCAGAATTCAGCAATATGTAAATAAAGGCCATTTGTTAAAGTGCTTCAAGTTGTCTTGAAAGCTGCAAAAAATCTATATGTTAGCTCTTAAAAGCAGCCTGGTTTTCCAGGGAATTAGTAGTTTTGAACATCAGTGCCTGACAATATTGATTTAAGGTTAGCTCTTTCTTTAAGGATGGTAGTGAAAATTCTCAGGGCCATGATACTGAGAACAACTCTTATTTAATGTTATTCATAGAAAAATCGGACTACCTAGCAGAGAAAGATGGTGCTTAAATGAGCAAGCTCCATTTATTTAAATTCCAAACAGACATTTTCATTTAAGCATAACTTTTTGTCCCTCTTGGATAAATATCTACGCATATCTTAATGCATTAGTGACTCATTTCCGAAAGCTTGTGGCAACAGGTCTGTTCCAGTCATGCTTGCATATAGCAAAATATAACAAATAGTCCTCCATTTGAAAATGTCAAAGAACCTTGAGAACACAAGTGCATACTTTAAATTATACATCGAGTGATCACTGAAGACTCACCAATAAAATTTAATTGAGGATTTGTAAATGATGCAGGAAAAAAAGCTGAAAAAATCTGGATTCCAAAGTAGTGAAAAATAAGTAGCATTCACCGTCTGTGGTCCTTGACAACAAGCAGATTGTCTACAGAACCATACAGTAAAAACATAATTGCTTTTACATGCTTAAACCATCTGTAAAAACAGAGTGTTTAAAATGCTAACAGAAATGGTTCAGAAAAAAAGTACAAAACTGCATTACCGTTCTGGTATACTAAGGCAGTATTAAACAGCCAGCACAAATCCAATAAAGCAAAGCAATTCAGACAGTGAAAATCAACATCCAAGACAACCTGTTGGGTTTATCTTAAGTGACCATCTCTTGTGAACTAGCAAATAGCCAAAAATCTTCAAAATATCGCTCATTTCACTTGAACATCTATTCTGGAAATCCTTAAACCCCACGTGGGTTGGGGTCTTGGCTTTAGACTGTTTAAAGAGGAAAACTTTAAAATAAGTTCTCTTCCTTTATTTTAACCAATCCCCTCCACCAATAAGGGGAAATGAAATATGAGTAAATAAGTGAAAAAATAACACTTTTCTAACAAGCATAACTGCAACACACAAAAAATAACAGTAAATAATCAGTAGACACAAAATTGCTAAATCTCACAAAGTCAGAAGAAAGAGACTCCCAAAACAGCAGAAATACCCTTTCCAGGATGGCGGCCCCGACTGCCAACCGCATGTGGGGAGGCAAAGGGGAAATGGCGTCTGGCGCTCCCTCCAAGATGGCGGCCTTCAAAGGCGACCGCGCGGTCTGGGAGGCAGAGAGAAAGCATGGCAGCAAACCCGCCCGGGAAGGCGGGAGCTCACGGAGCAGTTCTAGCTGCAGATGAGAAGTGCCAGCACGTGTGGAGCCAGTTCTGCCACCCGCTGCTTCCTCCTGCTGCCCGCTGGGCCCCGCCGGTGTTGGTGCTGATGTCCTCTGAACCGCGGGTGTGTTGGAGGGGAAAGAACTGGTCTCTCAGCAACGGTGCAGAGTGGCTCATGGCTCCAAGTTTTGGAACAAAGCTTTGACATTTTTGCCTTCTCCATTCGAAAAATCATCAGCTTTTAACATTTTTGACATAACTGTGAATGGATATGCAACTAGGCCCTTGCAAAGGCAGCGCATCATTAATGGTAAGCGGTTAAAAAAACCCATCAAGAACTCCATGACACAAACATGCAACAGAAACCAAAGCTCAGGGACCTTTCTGGAGAGAACACTGTGGTAATCACTACTGCACATTTAAACAACCTGAGGTACTCTCCAGTTTATGGTCTGGAAGAACCACAGGACAGACCCTGCCTTGCTGCAGTGCCCTGTTCATAGCTGCTCCTCTGGTGACAGCCCTAACCCACAGAAGTCCCAGGCTTACTGCACAGCTTTTTACACCACGTGGATCTTTCTCTGCACTGGCTTGGATATAACGGATCTGAGTTTTATTCCTGAATTCCTTTTGAACATGTGGAATTTTACATCCAGGTAGGCTTTTTTATTTTGAGGGCTGCTATTTTGTGGGTGCTGCATGACAGTCTTTACACAGCATGAAGAAAAAAACTGAGCCAAGAATGCTTCATTAGTCACCTCTCTCATCTTTGTGCATTGGTATAGATAAGTAAATTAAAGAAGCCAAATAAATTCCACAATAATACACCCTTTCTCATACAATAAATACAAAAATACATGTGAAGGTATGAAAGAACATGGAAAGAACATTAGATAAGAGCAAAGCAGCTTTTCTATGAAAGCATACAGTGCTAATTTCCCAGTGTAGTCTCCCAGCTGCCACCACCTTTGACCTTTTTTAACCTCCTGCATTAGAGATACCATCTGCCACGGTGCTCCTAGTTCCAACATTTTCCATAGAATGACAGTGATTTTGCTTTTCTCAATTATCTATTAAAAATTAATGAACTCATAAAATAAGTACCTAAGAGGAAGACATTTTCTTTCTACATTAATTTAAAATCTTAATCTAGCAGGACTGGTGTGCTGCAGAGCTAAGATTTTATGCTGAGACAGTATATTTAATGTAAATAATCCTTTTTCTCACCTCCGGCATTTAAGAGTCTATCTACATTAGTGATTCTGACATTTCAGAATAATTACTAAACTTTTCACTTCTCCCTGTGTTCCCTGTCACTTAATTCACTGCTTTCTTAAAAGTTTTTTTTTCTGTCCGCTTTAGTGTAATCAGCCTATGATTCCTCCACCCCTCCTTCTCCTTCCAATAGCTTCAGCTGCTCAGTTCCTCTAGGACAAGGAACACAGAATTATCTGCAACTAGTATCAGAAAGTGTTTAAGCTTTGCTGGCTAAAGGAACTGATCTGCTACCACAAACTAAGGATTTTTAGCATCTCTACACATACGCTAAACAGAACATGTGATACCTACTCTCACCCCTAGAGTCTGGGAGGAAATGAGATGCTGCCAACTTCTGCCATGTAACATTTCCAAACTTTCTCTAAACTCTTTCAGAACTCTTGTAATATACATACACAACAAATTTCAGCAGGAGAGAAAAAATACATTTCTGTACTGGTGAATGGAGAAAACAAAGAAACTACCAAAACTTTAAATAGCTTCTTAATTTAACTCTTATTAATTTAGAATATCTCTTTCAGGGAATTAGCGGTTTTGATGTAAGTTATTTTCATTTTAATTTGTTGGTTTTATTTTTTTTTATTCCTATTTGGGTTTTCACCTTGTAGCAGACTTTTAGAGGTTAACATATTCTCTTCTGGGCTGTTACAAGACCATTAAGGCTGCACATTAACAAGATTAAAAATCAGACAACTGTTCTTTTTGATAAATGGCTGATTCTGATTTTTGTACATATAAATGGTATCTGATTGTGCAAAATCCAATAAAATTTGATGCCAGTTTTACAAACTCTCCCTTTGATTTATCTACATGTAGGTGATTAGATACCTTCACCAGGTCATGTACTCAGGCAATTCCATCGGACTCGATTAATCTACAACAGTTTACAATTACATTAGTGCAATATTCAAAGAGAGAGAGGAAAAATAAATCTACAGGCAATTTTCTGAGTACTGTATTCTGTACTCTGTATTCTGTATTCTGTATTCTGTATTCTGTATTCAAATACAGAATTTTAAGTTACTAAATATTCAGATTAAGCAGAGGTAATATCAAGGTTTGATTATTAGACCTTCCTCTGAATTGCCTTGTGATATGAGTAAATACTCTGTAATCCATTGCCCCTCTGTATTATCCCATGTAAAGAAAACCCCACAAACCCTTCAGAAGACTCTTCTGAAGCTTAAGGAAAATTTCTAAGGGGTTTTTGCATTAAAAAGACAACAAATTTTGCCAGCCTGCTTCAATCAGGATTCTTATTTCACTTTCACATTTTACAACTTTTCTACATATTAATTATATAACAGTATACGTATGTCTCTATATACAGGAAGTATTCCATACATCAATCTCCTAATACTACATCCTAAATCAAACTTCCTAATCTGATTAAGCAGAAATATATCTGCCTTCTGAAGTTTGGCCTTTTTGCAGGGGATTCTGATTTTGAAAAAAAAAAAAAAAACCAACCCAACATTAAAAGACTAAGAGAAAACTTTTATCCAGGAGAAAGTAGCTATATAAACCAGACAAAATAATTCACAAAATCATTCCATTAGAAAGAAAGAACAAGCTCCCCTATAGTTAAGAATGAAAACATAAGACTGACAAACTTCTGAGGTTGTAACATGTTGAAGTGCAAAATGCACTTTGGGTGAATTCAGAACTCTGGTGTTTGTGCTTCAGTGTTTGGCCTCTCTTTTAGCAACATTAGTGGTTTGAAGTTAGGATTGGTGGATCAAATGCTTGTGGAGAACACAACAGTAGTGCCATGTAGGGCCTTTCCTCCTCTGTATACAATGACATTCCTAGCTGAAGTGGCAGGTAGCTCAGGAGACTGGTGAGAAGAAACCCATCTGTGGAAAAGACTGCCTGAACTCCTGTTGAGATCCAAGGCCATAGTGAACAAACACTGGTGTCAGCAGTGTTCTCAACCCTTGTTAAGATCTATCAGTTAAGAATTCTCTCATAGAGAGAATCCAGTTGTGGACAGTCTATCAAGAATAAGGGCAATATTAAGCAACCTCCTTTTACTTGCAGTCCTTGTTTTGCCACACCTCTGAGGGAAGAATGCAACAAAGTCCTAAATGACAACTATTTCAGCTTCCCAAGTAGTCTTTTATGACAAATGATACAGCCTTCTAGGGGCAAAGCTGCCTGTAACATCTATTGAAGTAGAATTCGAAGTGTCATTTTTCCAGTAGCCTGTTCAGTTCCCTCTGAATTAGTTATTCATTTGCAAATGAGAGTATTAGTATAAAAGCGACATCCACACATTTGATATTTTATTTTGGTTTTATATTGTATTTAAAATGCCTACATCATTTGTTTTCACTCCATCTGTCTTTGTCCCTCTTTCTCATATACATGAACTCACTTCGAGCAAATATGATTTTATTGTCTTGAGGCAGTAAGTTTCACACATTGCTTGGTAGAAAAATAATAAACAATCACTGTACAGTGGTAGTGTGTGTTTCCCAGAGGAAACGAAATGATTTCTGATGAGATGAGAAATATGAAAGTGAACACATATAATAGACCAGCACAGGCATGGTGATCATCATTTCTAATCTTAATTTTCCAAGGAAGTCTACTTTTTCATAGTGATGGATAAAGATTAGAAGAGGATGAGATACAATGCTTTTCTTGAGTCAGGGAATTTTAAAATCAGTGATCTGATTTTATCTGCATAAACAAATACAGCATCTTGTACTTGTTCCCCAAACATGGTAGGCAGTGCAAGAAAAGACAGTGTATTGGTCCTATCACCAACTACAACTTGCTTGTTTTCTGAAGGAAAACCAATTTTACTTTGCAAACATCACAGAACTAAGTCATATATATGGCTGTCTAACCTGTTTTGGGAAACATACATGTAACAAATACACTAAATACATAAAATTATGTACATATATTCCACTTTCCATTCCATATTACAGAGATTCCTCAGTCACGTACTGGGTCCTCCCATGAATCCCTCTCACACAGGCTCTTGCCAGGTCTCCAAAGATACCAGGGTTGTCAAAAACTGACTGGCTCTTGGCTTGTCCACTGACCTGTGATTCATCTGGGATTTCAGTTCCTCCAGTGGCCACAGACATTGAGATTTGTCTATTTATAAATTTGGAATTGTACCTGGATTTTTCAGACAATTACCTTTCTATGAATAGTTTGGTAAGTAACTTATCCATAGTCAAGCACTAACAAGGTAAGTCTAACTGTCCAGCAGTTAGAATTCAAAATGTTTGAATCATAGGATCCTTCATAAACAATATACATACAAATTCACTACAGTATGTCTCTTGATTGACTGTAAAGGATGTCATTACTTATCTGACCAATATTTAGATCACAGGATTGTTATGTGAAGCCTGGTTATGGTTTCAAAGTAACCATCTGAAATAACTAGTATGCAAGACATTCTTCAAGGATGTATATTGAAATGCAGAGGTTTGCTTCTCTTTATTCACCAGTGCCTGCCTTATCCGGTGTTATTTACCATTACTTTGCCCACTACAGGTTATGGTTTCTCTGTTATTTCTTGTTTATAACTTCTAAATCATCCAGAACTAGGAGTAAATCTTAACTCTAATTCTCATGCACATTCTCCTGTTCAGACAAAACAATGCATTTATATGAACAAATTGAATAATTGATGCAAAATTTGTACTAGAAAAAATAAGTATGTTCAGGAGTGAAAACAAGCCTATTAATACTGAAGTAAGAGCATTAATGCATTTAAGCTCTTTATGCCCTCCTGTGTTCAGAATAATTCTTATTTGACAAGTAAGAAAAGTGAGACACCAAATAGATAGGAACTGCAAATACTGAAGACATTGATTTTGAATTTACCATGTCTCCAAGCTCAGTCTCCTTGCCTTTACAGTTTTAGCACTGGTGAGATGGGTAACAGATTTCCAGTCTATCTGCCTTGTGAAAACACAAGGCCTTCACAGACAGCCTTCATTATTGCCTCCAGAGAAGCCCATTGTAGGCAGCCTGTGCTTACCATGGCAGTGTACCCAGCCACCAAATGCCACAGGACACTTCTGGCTGTTTTTTCACACAAAGTCCTCTTCACTCCAGACATTGGTCTCTAGCTGAACCTTGGGTCATGCTACCAAATCTATTGTCTGGTCAGTCAGAGAAATTTATTTTGAGGGTAGTGTTGGGATATTCCTCAAAAAACCACAAGCATATCTGTTGAGGTTGATTTGAGAAGTGATATACCCACACAACACTTAAGGAAATCAGTGGAATTCTTCTGAAAAGAAAAGAAAGCATATAAATTTTAACTTAGTAGCTAAGGTTTAGCAAAACAATTAGAGTATTTTGAAAATTTGAGGATCACATATCTTCTTTAAAATCATCAAGCAACTAAATGTCAGAGCTCAGAATAGAATCCAAATGCCATCACCTTCTAACTGTATGTCTCAGCAGTCATGACAGTTCTTCAGTTTCAGAGATTACTATTAAAAATACTGGTCAAAAGTTTCAGCATAATATTCAGCTGGGAAATCAAAGGGTTACCTTGGATTCTTTTATTTCTTAAACATATTAATTCAACTTTTTCACTTAGTCACTGATCTTAATGAATTCCCAAAAGAGATCATTTAGTTCAATGACATTTATTCATGGATAGATCAGGTTATAATTAAGCTCAGACATATTTACTGAGTGGACTGTATGGAGCAAGTTGATGCTTCCACTGTTTGAGCTCAGTTAAGCAAAATCTTATAAAAAATTGTTCTGTAAAAATTGGTGGGTATGAAGTCAAAATAACTGATAATCCTAGCAGGGCTTGTCACATGACAGAGGTTTTTCTTGAGACAGCTTTCATGGCTGGGGCATTTTGGAATATAATCTTACAGTGATTTAATACCACATGAATAAATCTCCCAAAATTACAATAGGAACCAGAGAGAAATACAAGTTGCCCTGTTACTTAATAGCCTTCATTAAAAGGTTTCCTGACGTGTTTGAGCCAAAGCCCAGGAACTAAAGCTTGGAATGGGCACTGCCCTGGTAAAGCAATTCTTCAATCTTGCTGACTCAAGAAAACATAACTCCAATCTACATGAAGCGTCTTAAATTCTCACTGGAAAACTTGTCTCTGAATAGCAGCCTTTTCAGGAAGCTTATACATACTCAGTTCCTTAAAATTTCAGAAAGCTATCAGTTGCTCAACAAATGCCAAGATCATACAACCTATTCCTCCTGACAATTCACTGCCCAAATACCCAAGTGCTTTGCAGCCAGAATTAGTTCAGGAATTTGGTTTTGTTTTGTCTCTCCTGTCACAAATGATAAACACTAAACATCTTTGTTATTGGGAGTTTTGATGGCAACCAGCGGAAATATATGCATAAGAGAGAAAGAAACTGGAAGTAGAGGAATATGTTCCAAAAATTGATTTTTTGATATGCTATCATTGATTTTTCTGCTTAAGAAAGCAGTTGGCAACAAAGTAGGCATTTTTCAATACTTGGTATTGTAGCAGACTATTCAACAACAACAAAAAAATTGCAATACAGTATATATATTAAACAAATTACTATCAGGTCTAATAGGTTGCCATCTTCTGCATGTACTGAACTAGAATAGTTGAAGTGCTTTGTACTTCACCAGAGTGAAATTTTGAGGCCTAAGTCAAGAAACATTTTCAACAACAAGATTCAGACTGATAAAGGACTTCTCACTTCAGAAAACTGCTACAATAGACTGAATTAAAGTTCCTCTATATTCTTCTGCTCTTCTGTAAGTTCGTCTCCATTGTCATAAAGTTTGAGCAATTTCTTCTGAACTAATGTACTGCTGTTTTATGAGTGGTATCTTGAATCACATGTGACCAGAAGTCACAGTTCAGTAAACTAATCATCATGCATCCCCAGCACTATTTTGTTCACAGAAAAGAAATGCGCAAGAGCTGCACAAAAAAAGCAGGCAATGTTTTTAAAGTACAGAATAACAGAAGGGTCAGAAACACAGATCTTGTAAAACCCTTGGCAACTCTGAATCAGCTTGGCATAAATCAATCCCATTTTGCTGTTACCAGGATTTAGAGACTTTTAATTTTCCCTTATCCACATTGCTGTTATAAGACTTACTTTTGGGTTAAGATACATCAGAATCTAATAGACCTCATGTATTCTCATTATCAAATCAATAAAGATGGGATAAAACATCACTTTTTCAGAAGGAAGAAAAAGAAAGGGTGATTTCTTTATTAGAAACTCATTGCTGGCCTTAGCAATAAGTCTAGCCAAATTTTTACAAAAAGCCCGTCTTTTTGAGGACCTCTTCTCTTTCTTTGTATCATTTTTTCTTGGCGCTTCTTCACACTTTCTTCGTGTGCTTCTACAGTAATAGGTTAAATTTTGCTTACCTGTCCTTTGTCTATTTGGTGTCAAGATAGAATTTATAAACCACTACAAAAGTTAAAATGAGCTGAAGAAACAGTTCTTGTTGTTCCAGACTGTTTTCACTGAGACATAGAAATATACAATTAGTTATTAAGGTGTTACTACAGCATTTGGTTCCTCTTTCTCTAACATTTTCTTTTTTTGTAATGCACTGCATTTATTAAACTTTTATGAAGACCTGATAACTACAGAGGAACAGGAAATAATGAGAAAGGTGCTGTACAAAGATGCTTATAATACTCAGGCACTTGCTGAAACATACTTCCTGTAATGATCAAAATGCTTTAAACTGACCTCATAAAATAAAGTTTTCTATTGCATTTTTTGAGACTAAATCCAGACCAACAGAAAATATTCTTTTGATTTAGTCCTGGAGGTATAAATTCAAAAACATTATTTAAAGATATCTGAAAGTAGTAGGTATCACATTAAAAGACGCATATGTGAAGGTTTGTACACAAGATCAGAATGCAAAGTGTAAAATAAAGACAACCAAGGCACTATGAGTGCTTTAAGCATTTTCTGACTAGTATTTTTTTGAGTATGCTTCATTGGTACAACAAGTCACAGAAAACATCTGTTCTTGTAAATACTTTCTCTTGCATAAATGTTCTATTGTTGAAAATATACCAGCTGCGATGTCAGTTCTCTTTCATTTTAGGACTAGATATTTTCTGTCTGCCAATACAAACATAACACCTTAACCAGATATGAATATGAGTGAAGTTATCTTGGCTTGAATTAAACATGATTTGAATGTCTTTCCTTTTCTATAAGTATTAGAATTAATGTTGTTTATACTGCTGACTCAGCCACAGAAGTTGTGTCTATTGAATCAATAAGTAAAAATCAAAAAACTAGAACCAACAATGAAAATATAAATTAAATATTAAACTAATTTCTTAATACCTCCATAAGCACTTACCATTCACATTGCTGCAAAATCAACTTTCATTGTTAAGCACAAAAAGACTGAAAACTGATCTTCAGAAGAATTTAGGCTACTAAATCCCATGAGCAAGGCCAAAAGTTTAGCCAATCGCATACAGAGTGTATCTCTAGAGGCTGCAGTGAACTCTCATTGAAATTAACATGATGCAATTGAAAATCAAAGTTTAGACTTCTTTTTTTTTTTTTTTTATTTTAATCTTTTGAGATAATTCCAAAGAAACAGGCAGTAGCCTTTTGACTTGTGGGTTCATGACTCTCAGACTTGATGTCTGGCAGCTCAGCTCATGCACTGATGAATACTTCAAATTTGTCTTCAAAGAACACATTGGATCAACACTGTCAGGGTTGTTAATACCCTCTTCTCTTGCATAGGCAACCAGGAATCTAGACCTACACTTGTGTGGTAAGTCAGGTGGAGGAAGAATATGACTTTGTTCTGCTGCCACATCAATCACTGTACTCATACTAATATTAGGTATTTCATGGTTTCTCTCCTTCTCGCTGCAGTTTAGATAGTCAGCACACACTTGATTAAACCTTACAAAGAAACAGAGGGGGAGAGCAATGACCACACTATTTCCTCTGAACTGTTTGATGCTGGTACATACATAACTTCACACACCTACCCCAGAGACATGGTATGAGATTTTTTTAGTGTTAGAAGCCTAACAAATACAAAAATGCTTCCAAAATTGGTGGTGGCTAACAATTTTGGCAACATTTAAGCGTTATATTGGCAGTCATATATAGGTATCTAAACCCATTTTGGTTCTATTTGCCTTTTTTTTTTGTTTGTCTTGTGGTTTAACCCCAACCAGCAGTCAAGCCCCACACAGCAGCCCACCCACTCCCCCACCAGGAGCATTGGGCAGAGAATCAAAAGGGTAAAAGGCAGAGAATTCATGGGTTGAGAAAAAGACAATTTAATAGGGAAAACAGAAGCCATGCACACAAGCAAAGCAATCCAAGGAATTCATTCACCACTTCCCATGGGCAGGCAGGTGTTCAGCCATCCCCAGGAGGGCAGGGCCCCATCATGGGTAACTGGTGACTTGGGAAGAAAAATGCCATCACTCCAGATGTCCCTCCTTCCTCCTTCTTCCTCCCACTTTCTATACTGAGCATGATGCCGTATGGTCTGGAATATCCCTTGGGTCAGTTTGGCTTACCTGTCCCAGCTGTGTCCCCTCCCAACCTTACACGCACCCCTATTTCCTTGCCAGCCTGACAGTACAAAAAGCAGAAAAGACCTTGGTCTGCACAAGCCCTGTTTAGCAATAACAAAAAGATCTCTGTATTATCAACCTGTTGTTCAGTAAAAATCCAAAACACAGCCCCATACCAGCCATTGTGAAGAAAGTTAACTCCACCCTGGCCAAAACCAGGGTTCATTCTGCGTTACAAATTTCAGCTACAGTTTTGCAGCCCATTGTAGCACAGGTTTACACCCTGAGCTTGGGCCAGTCTTCGTTGCAGAAACTTCAGACAAGCCACCTTATTGTCTTAATATTAATTCATTGTAAAAACGGGCTCATTGGGAAAAGACAACAATGGAGGAAAGAAGGATAAATGGATACATCTGAATTGAAAAAGTGAAAAAAACTATCAGGAAACAAGGTATAGGATAAAAAATACCAATTAATGTAATAAATATTTTTTGCTTTCATAGTTTAAGTTTTCCCTGATTGTGTTTGATATTGCTAGAACACTATTATAGGCATCTCTCAGCCCACAGAGTATTTGTGGATTCCACCATTATTCCCTAAGGAGCTGCCCTTGAGATAAATAGATATGTAGCTTTTGTTTGAAAAACTGAGCAAAACTCCCTACCATTGTTAAAGCTATTCCATTCTCACCTTCTCACTTTACTGAAGTGTTATCTTGGATTCATTATCCTTTGGTTATTACGCAGACAAAAACAGAGTGCACATTTCCTGAAATGCAAAGGCCCGTAGAAAATACCTTGCAAAGATGAAATAGGCATGACTACACTGGGTACTATGCAAATACCTGAATTCCCTATGCCTATGCTTTAATCTAGGACAATGCAAGTCAACTCTGCTCTACAAAGTAGGTGATCATATATTTTCTGCAATGTTATTTTACCTTACAATCACAAACACCCATCATATTCAGGTGGATTTGGGGTCAAAATACCTCTCTTCTTATTCTACCTGGGGAAATACTGAGACAAAAATACTGACCTGAAAGGACGAGTGAATTCTCTTCACTGACAAAATACAGGTGTGGGGGGGGAGTGTTTCTCTTTTATCTCAGTGGGTCTATTTCACCCAATAAAACAAAAAAAAAGGAGGAGCAGGATTAGAAATGTCATATTTCAGAAACCCGTACAACTCATTGTAGGGAAGGAAATGTACTTTGACTATATTAGCTACTGATGGTAGTTAACCTGTTCATTTTCTTCTCAAACTGCCTGTCAGCTTTCTGCTGTTTCCCACTTCTGCTCATCCAGGCATTAAAAATCTAATTTTATTCCCAGACTTCAGTGTCTCACCAGGAGTTATACCTTTTACTATCAGTTTATCTAGGATATTTATTTTACAGGTGTATTTA
The DNA here is from genome assembly GCA_013397915.1 of Daphoenositta chrysoptera. NCBI lineage: Eukaryota > Metazoa > Chordata > Aves > Passeriformes > Daphoenositta > Daphoenositta chrysoptera. The sequence goes on from VZRO01000338.1 coordinate 370,305, forward strand.
TGAGACCACTTGTCTATTAGAGTCCGGAACACATACTAATTACTTTAATCTCTAGCTTCAGTTACAGGCTAGCATCCTGGGTAACCCAAAAAAAGTGTATTGTATTCCATCTGTGCTATGCCAACCTGCCCAATATTGTTACTGCTTCTTTTAGACCTGAGGGCCAGAAGTGGTGTCTGGCCTTGGGTTAGTGAGGCGGGGGTGCCAGGGTCCCTTTGAGAGCAGGAGGACACTCCCATAGAGCCTATTTCCCTTTTGTTCTTGCTGAGCTGCTGAGAAGATGAGGCAGCACAAGGCAGAAGCTCTACTTTGCCTTCTTTTTTTTTTTTCCTGGGCTTTGGAAAATCTTTTTTTTGCTGCAGTTGCTGAACACAACCTCCATCTCTGGAGCCAGAATAGTTGGGGCCAAGGTTGTGGGTTTTGGTGCCTGGTGGGTTCATTTTCTTTCTCCCACAAGGCAGCAGCAGCTCAGACCTGCAGCGTTGACACCAACGGGGTCCAGCCCTCCAAAGAGAAGCAGAGAAATTGACACCGCAGGTTCGGAGCTGCTCTGGAAAACACCGGCACCCCATACCTGTGACCAGAACTTCTTCGTAAGCTCCCACCTTCCTGTTTTTTTTCTAGGAGGAAGACTGAGCAGAGTGTGGCTTCTCCAGCATGTTGGCTTTGTCCTTTGGACCATGCAGCCTTCAGTGGAGGCCGCCATGCTGGGGGAGGGGCTTCGCCGCCATTTTCTCCTTTGTTCCTGGGCGGTCCACAGGATTCAGCACCTGAGCATCTACTGATCATTTACTGTTATTTTGCCTGTTGCTGGTTCATTTTTTAGTAAACTGTTATTTTTTCACTTATCTGTTCTCGCATTTTTCTCTCCTTGTTGGTGAAAGGGGAATGGTTAAAACTAAAAGGGAAGATAACTCATTTTGGAGTGTCCACCCCTTAAATTGTCTTTAACTGAGACAGCTGGGTGCTCAGAATAACGGATGAGTTTCAAATTGCATTCATTCATGTAGCATTTTAAACATTTCTGCACGACGGGTATGACATTTTACTGCAGATAACAGAAAAAAAATCCTTTTGAATCTTTCTTTACTGGGAGAATTTGGAGCATGGCTAGAAACCAACAGTTTTTTCATTATCTGTACAAATTAATTGCTTCTACAGTGATGATATTAGGTAAAAATTTTGTGTGGCTGGCTCCTAAAATCAGCTTTCTGGAGGAGAACTTTGGTGTTTTGAAGATAATTATTGCTAACAATCATTTTAGTTTTCAAATAAATGTGAAATTGATAGAGTGGTTCAAATGCAGACAAAAAAATATTTTGTGAAGTAATTGTTGAGGTTCAGCTGCTAGTTATGAAATTGTTCAGTACAGGTTCAGCTGCTAGTTATGAAATTGTTCAGTACAGGTTTAAATAGTTAAATCAGGCTGATTTTAGCTGCAGTTACAAATTACTTTGCCAAAAGATGGAAGTATTCTTTTTTCCTTCTTGATGAGTATTTTGAAATCTATTTAATACATTTTCATTTCTACAGGCCACTTCAGAGGAAAATGTTTTATATAGGGGTCTCAAGCAGCTATCTAGAAGCCCCCTGAAAAGAATAGGGAAAAATTCAGGCTTTACTGCATTTCAGAGAAGCTATATAGTTTCCCTGCATCTTTTTTACTGAGAATCTATACATTGACATTCATTCTACTTTTAAAAAATTCAAGAACTCTCTACCTTTCTAGGGGTTTACAGGAAAGCAATCTCTTTTCTTCTTTTTTTTTTTTTTTTTTTTTTTTTTTTTTTTTTTTTTTTTTTTTTTTTTTGTATAGCTACAATTTGTGAGGATCCATTATCTAATACATCCAACACATGCCACTTTCTGCTACAGACGTTTGGCTGCCATGGTGACAAGTACTATAAAAAAGTAAAACTAGCTCACAAAGATTTTTGGTGCTACTAATGCATCATTTTCTTCATAGTTTCAGGTAAATTCTTTCTGCTTAGTCTTTTTTTACTTTTGAAAATAGTATTTTGTCCATTACATAATGACCAAGAAAAATAAGGAAGACTGACTATCTGGTATTAGTTCTGCTATTACATACTTGTGCCATATTTCTCCCTTGCTGTGTTTAGAAGTCTTAGCTGCTGACAGAACTAAGATGCTCTCTTATGATTGTCAGCTCAGGGACTGTAGGTGAAATCCTTCAAATTCAGTCAGAACTTTGCAGACAGTATTGGAGGGTAACAAGATATTATCTCATGTTTTTTGAATTTACTTTGTCTGAAAACAAACAGATTCTTGCGTGCTCAGAATTTCTAGATACTAATATTCCATCACTAGCCACTATCATCAGCTTTTCAGGCTGTTTGCAAAGAGAAAGACAGATGCAGTTCTTAGGAATAAACATCAGTGGTGGGATTCACATCATGATTCAAAGTACTTGTTATTCAGGTCTCCCTAAAACTGATGCCTGAGGTAAGACCCAGTTTTAAACACAGGGGCTTATTGCCACAATAGATATTACGGTGTGCAAGATATGCAGCTGGCTGACAGATATGAGACAGGACTTACCTAAGATGGAGGGTTGTAAGAGAAACAACTATTTCTTTGAGCCTGCAGTCATTTTAGGTATATGGCTTGTGCCTTGCTCCAATGGGTTTATCAAGTATTACATTTATTCTCTTTCTTTCTTACCTCTCCCCTAGTTAGACTAAGAGTTGAAGAGACAACCGGATAGTCTAGTATTGTGCATGGCATACTATTATACAAAGACTTAAAGATGAGAGAATGCAAAATAAGCACAACTGATATTGTGTCAAACAGAAAGAAAAGTGTGACAGACTAAGAACTTCTCTGGGAAGAAACTGAAGCATAAATGTAGATATGTTCTCCTTGGGTTCCTTCATGACAAAAAAATTTAAATAAAGTGTGTTGGATGTTGCCAATATTGTTTTCTAGAGGCAAAAACCCAATACAAAATAAGCATATGAATAAACAAGATTGTATCTGAAGTCTGAAAAACACTGCAAGAATCTACGTAGTTAGAGTAGAGTAAAGCAGGCCTGTCTGTTGAGGTCAGGAACACACAAATAATCATCAACTGGGAAAAGTATAGTGTCTTGTTATTCTGATTTTTATACCTGGTAATAAAGTGATATGCTCTTGTGTATTACTTGATGTTACAAGCTTGTGATTGTTGGAAAAAAAAGCAAAAAGATGTCACAGACGGTTTCAAAACACGTAAATGACATCAGATGGCAAAGGCTAGATATCTTTAGCAGCTAATCAGCTGAATTGCTTTCAAAGATCCATGGCTCCATTGTCTGTAATGGGACTCCAAATCTTGCTCATGTGTAAAGGTGTATAGTTAATTATCTTAATCTCAAAATGTGCTTTCAGTAGAGAGTATCTCAATAGAAGCAAAGAAAAAGAAATAAAAGATATGACAAGATGGAGTGGTCTGAATTTATTTAGTTGTCTTTCTGTGGCCAGCTGCTGTATTTTGGGACATTTTAGGTAATCTGATCCATCAGCTTTGTGTTGGCAGATAGAACAAAGGATCTTTGATAGATATACTCCTGTCTGAACCTGCAGCTGAAGGCTAAGTGTGACAATAGCAGCCATTCCAAATGTCACTAGCCATTTTGTGGGGGAAACTGAATCAAGTTCCTAGAGATAAGATAAAGGAAAACATGATGTTAAAACAGTTATCAAGGAGATAGGGAATAGGGAGAATGCCTTTACAAAAGAAAACTCTCAAAGTTGTTTATTTGTAAAGAAAATACAGATGCATATCCCATTAAGTAACTCTTTTATCATATGTGAAAATTCACATAGGTGGATTGGGTACCTAATTCACAGAAAACCCAGCCACTCATTCAGATAGTTGTTGATGAACCCAAGAGTCACTTTTTAAATCACTTGAAATCGTTTCTACACAAGAGTTGACTGAAAATTGCTTAAAAAAATAAAAAAGGAATTAAATTTAAAAGGATGTTTACATAACAGCTATGCCAGTTTAAGGTTCCTCTGAAAGAACCGAATGGAGCATGCAGTCTGGTGCTACCAACACATATGGAAAACAGCTACACTGGTCCCAGGAGAGTCAACATCACATGGCAGATTGGTGGTGTGATGGTGCTTTGGTCATATTTAAATCAGTCCCCGTCCATCATGGTGATGCTATGTTATATGGAATCCCAGATTCTGAGTTGGAAGGGACCCAGAAGGATCAAGTCCAACTATTAGGTGAAAGGCCCATACAGGGATTGAGCCCAGGACTCTGGTGTGGTTAGCACCACGCTCTGACCAAGTGAGCTAAAAGGAAATGGTCTCCAGATGTTCCACAGGAAACCTCACCACAGGACAGTGCCATGGTGCCAGGCGGGCCTGCTGCTCTCTGGGAAGGGGGAGCAGAGCACGGTCCCCACGGCATTGGGCAGGGCAGGGCTCAGCTGCCAGGGCCCACCCCACATCCCAGCCAGGAACAGGGCAACCAGGGATGCCAGGGCAGCCCCAGGGGACAGGGACACACCAAACCCCCAGGCAAAGCTGTCACCCTGTGTGGGTGGGCCTGGTGTGTCCATAGCCGGGCAGGGCAGGGCTGTAAGGAGCTGAAGACTCCCTGCTGTGGGGCCACTGGGGCAGGGACTGACAGCCCCAGGGGGTTGGAATTGTCCCCTGGCCTTGAACTGAGGAGGGGAAAGATACAAGGACCATAAAGCCATTAAGTGCCCTCAGGGCCCTGACAAGCAGGAGGCAGAGATCTTCTACAAAATGATGGTGAAATTCTTCACTTAAGATCTCTAATGGCCGTATTTTTTTTAAATGCAATGAAAAATAGTGAACCATGCTTTTTTACAGCCTTTACATAAGAATTGAAATGAGTTTTAAATAAGCTAAGTAAATTACCAACCCTAAATATCTGTCTCAGTGTTTTCCCTCAATTTAATATGTGCCCATAAAAATTACAACTCAACAGGAAAAGCTCTAGAGGGGCAAATACTGGGAAAATACCTGGACTGCAAGAATCCTTTGGGGTCTTGCAGGAAGAGTACCACATCTACACACACAGTCAATACACACAAAGACTGCATCAGTGAGGCTGAAAGTGATAAACTTTCATTTTTTTCAATAAACGTAGACAGCTGTATGGAAAAAGAATATGCATTCTTAAATGTCATGTCATAATTTCTGGCATACTTTTCATTGCATATTACTGAAGCCCCTAAATTATGAATAGGGGTTGTATTTCAGATTTAATATAGCAGCTAATTGGACCTGTCATCCAAGTTCTGCAAGAAGTGAAGGAAAACCAGAAAACACACAAAAGAAAACAATGAAGTATATTTTTTCAGGGAAGACTTATAAAATACCATTTGTCTTAAACAGAAACATCTTTAGCAATGGATGTCTCTCATAATGTAAACTGCTGTGATGCAAACTGTCATGAAATACCTCATAGGGAAGTCTATGTAAGGAATTGAGATTAGCAGCAGTGTGTTTCTTTTCTGTAGAGTAATCTGTTATGTTTCTGCCTTACTTTGGAAAATGCAAAGAGAAAAGTGTATTTTGATTATAAAGGGAATTAAAGTATGAATGTTTCCAAAGGAACAAAAAATGATAAAAGGAGACCAAGACCATGAAAATAAAGATTTTCATTTCTTGTGCAGGTATTGATAAACAATAGTTAGTCCTTGAATTAGCTACTGACTCATAATCCAACTCTGTGTGGAGAGTGTGATTATTGCTTGACATATTGAGAAAGCATAAAATGTAAAGCTTAGACATTAGCTCATCTTTTTTAGTTTGTGATAAATGCATGTTGTAAATTCAGATTACTTTAGATGTATTACGCAAATGAAATGCAAATAGAATGGCAAAAAGAGTTCTCATTTCAAAACTAGTGAAAGGAATGAGGCTTCATTGTTGCACTCTCATTAAAACATTGCTTGTGTTGTATTATAATTGCTCTATAAAACTATCGTGTGATAGTTCTAACAAAATAGAGCAATACATTCTCCCCCCAAAAACCCAGCACAAATGGCTTTGTGTCTTTAAGGATTCAATAGTTCTTTATTTATTCATCCATAACAACACTGATTATTGCTATAACAAGTTTACTTTTCCATCCAAAGTTTGTGTGTGCATGGACATGGCTTTTCACTAAGTCTGAAAAATTATACTTTTGCATCATTAAAATAATATTACACCAAAACCAAGAAGTCCATATAATGATATATGATGCACAGTGAAACCATGTGAAATTATAATACAGTGGTAAATATGTTAAATGTCTGGCCCTATTCCATGATTCACATAAGTTCACAGGTAACTGAGTCAATGCAAGCTCAGCTTTCTAGCAGCCTGAGCTGATCTGGGACAAACTTGGTGACAGAACAGACCTGTCTGCTCTGCTTGGACAAATAAACTGGAAATAATTTCTCTTTATTTGTAGTGTAGAGGAAAGTATTTCATTGATCTTCTGGGCACTTAAAAAGCTTTCTGTATCTTACTTTATACCTGTGAAACAGAAATGGAATAGAAAGTTTAGGTTCTCCTAATGTAGCAACTATGCAAAAGAATTAGGGCTGCAATCCGAAAAGCATTTAAAAGTTTTCTTTTAGCCGTGGTATATATAATCAGTGGAAAATCTGGCCTCAAACGGTCAAATGGAAGATAAATGATGTAGTAATAAATAGCAACATTATAAATATTTAAAAAAAAAATATTTCTTTTTCCCTATCTATTGAAAAAAGAAGATAGATCAGGCAAAGATGCTCAAGCAGTGATTCTGCACAGAGAAATATCTATCTTTCATTCCTGTGCCTTCATTCTTAAGTATTTCATGTTCTGATTACTAGGCATTCACACACCTTTTATTAGTTTAACTGCATCATATCACAGATCCTTTCTTAAGAGTGCATAATCATTTGTTTAATATAATCAGAAATATTCATTAACTGAAAATAGTTTTTCCATTTAAAAATGGAAAACTAAAAAAAAAAGTTATACACATTTTTAAAGATGATTTTTATCAACATCAGGCTGGTTTATCAGTCCAAGACTGCCTCATATCCTTATGAGCAAGAAATATCATCATCTGCTGCCTGTTTCAGGGCATGCAAGAGTACAAATGCAATGTGATGCTTGTGCAATTCAGTATTGCTGGTAGTAGAGAGATTTCTACATTGCCAGCCTCCAGTCCCTTAACAAGCAATTGATGGGATTTAGAAAGGTGATCATAGTTTGGGGTTTTTTTTAATATACTTTTCATAAAGTACCCTGGACAAACCCTTTCTGGAACAGCTTACTTGACTAAAAGTATCTCTGAGCTGACCCCGCATGGCAGCTTCTAAATATTCTGATATTCACACATATGTATTGTTTTCTCTTAACTAACTGAAGTCATGCTGGCTCAGAGTCTTTCTAGGGCATCCTTTTGCATTCTCACTCTGGGGAGTTTTAAAAGAAGAGCTAAACCAAGACCTTTTATCCCACCCCAGAGGATCACAGGAAGAGCTTATTTCCTTTTCTAGCTGCCTGGCTGTTTAACCAGTTGCCAATAAAAAAAGGTAAAAAGAAATCAGGAACAACTCGCTTTTCAAAAGCTGAGACACAAGTGAAAATCATGAAAAACAGACTTAACAGGCTTTTGATCTTAACTTGACACAAGCCCTTTCAACATGTTTTAGGAACAAGATAAAAGCTTTTGATTTTGCTGTGTCATTTTGAAAATTGGAAATTTGTGTATGTTGTGACAATATGTGCACATTAAATATTACAGTTTAGCCCTGAATGGGCACAAGTATAGAACACACATGCACAAAAGGAAATCCATAAATATTTGCATTATTTGTTTGCAGACTCAGATAAAAACTATATGGAATTATTTTTCTGTTTTTCTGTCTCAGATTCTTCACATGTTCTTTGTGTAGATTTCTCTAAGTAATGAATGCAATCAGAGCAGGAGGAGAATAAATGTTGAATGTGGTTGAGAGCAGTTGTGACTAGATTTGGCAATGTTCAGTATAACTGAACAGAAGTTCTGAAGCCCTGCTGCTCAATAGACATTTTTCATACATCTTCTCATCAGTTTATACTGAGAAAACCAAGCATGTGAGTAAGACTACTTTGAAGAAAATGTCACTTTTCTCTAAACAAAAAGACTTTTCCCTAAACAAGCAAACTAACAATAAATATGTTTAAAAGAAGTTTTATAATCTGAAAGGGATTTGCTGTTTTGCAACATTCTCTAGCAAAACAGGACTCTGCTGCACTTGTCTTCACAGGGTTTTTTGGTTCTGAGCCATAATAATGAGATATTCTTTATTGGACAATGCAGGCTTCTTAGAATTAGAATTAAGGATCCTTTCCTGTATCAGAAAGAAGGGTTCCACTACAGTATAACAAAGTGTGATGAAGTTATTGGTCAAAGTGCAAAAACTGACTTGAGGTTCTTGAGGGCTGAATTCATTCAGGGCTACAGCCATGGCCTTACTGTTTGTGAGGCAGCAGCAAACCATAGCTTTGGCAAATTAGGAGCAGGGAAGATTCATAACCAACCCCATAGACCAAAACTGTGAATTAACATCATTGTAGTTCACAGGCCTGTCATGCTTTACAGGTAAGATACTGCTGGGAAAAAAAAACACTGCTAAAGCTCAGGACTAGAAGAAGCCACAGATTTTCCACTAACTCACTAAATACCTGTTTATCCTGCAGAGGAGATGTACCTTGCTAGGCACCTCAGTGTGCCTGCAGTACTTCAGCAAACAGTATTTAACCATTTAACCACTGGCTACTAAGAGTTAGCCAGCACTCTGTAGGGACTCACTTCCAGAAAATCTTTGTGTCTGACTGGATGTGTGGAGAGCTTGAAACCACTATGCAGTTTTTGCCCCAAAATGGCAGGGGAAATAATGTGGTGATTTTTTTTTTTAATCCACCTTGTCTTTCTGTGACAAGACATTTCTTCAGGATTGCCTTAGGATGGCAAGCCTTAGGATGAAGATGCTGGAAAAGATTTCATATTAAGGAGATCAGAACTGTTTTAATCAATTCAGCTTCACCTTTTCTTCCTTAAGTAGTGTGTGAGAAAGGCCATATTCCTTAAACTGAGAAATCTTACAGTTCTTGTGTCCAGGCTAGAATATACTATCTGCATTATTTTGTGTGTAAGCCTGCATCAAATAAAGACCCAAACTATGTGATAATCAAAAAGTAGTAGAATTGCATTTATTGGAATTGTTAGAATTGTTACCATAAGCTTAAGAAGAAACCAGCACTGAATCATAAGCATATTTATATGAAAAACTCCCACTCAAGTTATAAATCATTAGGAGTCTATACCTTGATATAGTAAAAGATGAAGTTATTGTTGATTCCCAGTCAAATCATGCTGTCAAGATTACATTCTTTTTTAAAGGATACATTTGTGTCAGGACTTCTTACCTTAAAAATCCCTTTGAAGTAATTTAGTTTGCAGTTTTTTTCTTGTTACTGCATTATTTAGCCACAGGGAGAAATAGTAGAATGTTGTTATTTCAGCTTTGCCTCTTTAATAGACTTCTTCACTTGAAAAATAAACTTAGTGGTTTTTTTCCTGCTTTCTAAATGAAAGAAAAGCTGTGTTTTAGGAAATGCACAAATTAAACTTTAACATAAACATGCAGTGAAAGGCAATATCATGCAGCATATAATGGAGTTGCAAATTAAGCTGAGATCAAGCATTAATTTAGTCACTGGAGTAAACATTTGGAGCCGTTCAAATATATATGCTGTCTTTACTAATAAATTGTCAATAAAATTTCTCAAGTGTTTTTGTTACATGATTTAATAAAATTGTGGATCCTGATACAATTATAAAGAACAGAACTTTATTAGGTGGGAAGCAAATGAGATGCCCCAGGCTGGTAGAGGTACATAAATAGATATTAAACCAGCAGGATCTAGGATCAGGAAAAGATCAAAACATTTCAAAGGCTATGTGAACTGGTGATATCACAACTGTATTCTGTATTCAGCACCCTACTTTATCAGAGGTCTTTCAAAAAGTTATTTCAGATGACTCCTGTTGGTTTTATCTAAGTCAGGTAACACTGAGAATACCCAAGTACAAATCCTCACTTTTAAATGTAAAGACTGTCCAAGATCAGGCTTTAAGAAAGTAAGCTTAATGCCCCTGAGGACAGTTCTACAAAAAAGGACAATAAAAACAGATTTCTCAGTACTCCACTGCAGACACACACAGACACACTTATGCAAAGTTTCATACTGACACATCTACTTTCAAATTTCCATTTTTTGGGGATTTTTCTAAATATTTTTAAATTGACTCTCGTCCCGAAATAGTAATTTATTTAACAGTATTCCAATATTTTCTTCAGTAGACAGCACCAATCCATGTTGCTGAAATCTGCTGTAACTGGATTTTAGTCTAGATTTGAATTTGGCATAGAAAATATTATTTTCATCTAGTGCCTTTTCACTCCTTAAGTTCTCTAAAAAAATACAATCATATATACAAACTCCTGTAAATAATCTAAAAATATCCACTGTCTAGGTCTTAGTCCATGCTGAATATTTTCAATCCGTACCTTTTTCTAATGTTTAAAGAAAAAAAAAATTCTGGTTTTGCTTTGCTTCTCAAAGCCTTTTAGCAACCTGTCTGGTAGTAATTTTATCCAGCTTCCTACTCAGACACATAATCTGTTTACCACATAAACCAAAGACAAATAATTGCAGAAGAGCCCTAGGGAATGAATGACACTTTATGAAAGTGTAGTTGCTTTGGATGAAAATCTGTACAAAATAAGCTCATGGTTAAATGCATAGGTTGTAATTTTGTTTGTCTGAGATCTAATGCAGTCAGTAAGAAAAACGCACATAAATTTTAAAGATAGCCGTATATTTATATATTACAGAAGATTGTGAGCTAGAAATGGCACTCAGTTCATATATATTTTTTCAAACTATTTCTTTCCTAACTGAGCCTGCTCCATCAGCTAGAAGAGACTTTACCAGGACAGCTTAAAACTGTGATAAAACTACCTGATCCTGTGAAATCCTGTTAGTGAAACTCAGTTCCTCTTTGGAAACATCTAATCAGATGCTGTCTGGTGCTTGAACTTTATCACTCTCAGTAGTTCATTCTTACCACTCTTTTAACGACTTCATTTTCTGACAAGTGTGAGAAAAAAATTCACTGTGCTTTCTTTCTAACACTTTTGTTTGTTTGTTTGGTTTAGTTACTGTAGGCTGAAACAGAAGGAAAATTTTTTAAAAAGTCAAAATAATTTATTAAGCAATTATTACCAAGAGATAATTTATGTCAAAAAATAGAACTAAAGATGAACTTGAGCTGGATTCCAAATGTTCCGTTTTCCCTAGGTAGTTCTTTCCACACAATTTTCAAATTCTTTTGACACATTTATATCTGTATCAAAAGATTTCTGCTTTACCTTCTCTCCCAGTGCATTCAACTACAGCTGTTCCAGCCAGACAGTTTTAAGTTGATTAACTCTAGTCTTTTTATTGAGTGTGGATCCAAGCCAGTAAAAGTGTATATGGTAGTGCATTGCTATTTAAAAGTGAGAATGAACATGAACAGGAAAGAGAAAAAAATTTTTTAAAACTGGAATTTAGAAGAATGTCATGCACAGATTAATGACCTTGTAGATACAGTGACCTGTGGATTGACAGACCGCAGTGCCAGCTGTGGAGCCAAACATGAATGCTGACCTCCACAACTGAGTTTTTCTGTAAATGTCAGTGTCAGTTGATTCCTTCCTCTAACCAGAAAAACAAATGTGTGCAGTCTGCAAATTAGAAAATAGGCAGCAGCTACTGTTGAGCAGCAGCACTTATAAAAGCTCTGAAGCTGGAAATCAGATTGTTTTAGGCTTCTAGTTAGATGTGCCTGTCAGAGCAGATGTGTTTTAAAATACTTATCAGGGAAGATGAGAGGCTTGCTCAGAAGACAGGGAATTGCTACTTAAAATATGTACTTCTTTTTTATTTGATATCAGGCTGGAGCCTTTCCCCCTTTCCTTACTGACATCATAGGCCTTCTTTGCTATCTTTATAATTTTTTGTTTTGTAATCTTCCCTTTAGAGAGGTTGTGTCACTTGTACATTGTATCATTTGGTCTTGCATGAAAATACTGCATCTAGATATATTCAGAATTAACATGTTTGCTTCATAGCTCACTGAAATTTTTCAAAAATGTTCTTCTTAATTTTTCTTTCATTACTTTAATTTAATAATGGAAAGGAGGGATGAAGGAAGGATGGGGAAAGGAAGGGGGAAAAGTGAGAGGGAGAGAAGGAGAGATGGAGGGAGGGAACAGCTCTGGTTGCGTATATAGACTGTGGAATGAGAGGCTGGAAAGCAGCACTGTGGAAAGGGACCTGGGGGTCCTGGTTGCTGACAAGTTGAACCTGAGTCTGCAGTGCCCTGGCAGCCAGGAGGCCAACCCTGTCCTGGGGGCATCAGGCACAGCATCACCAGCTGGGCAAGGGAGGGGATTGTCCCCTCTGCTCTGAGCTGGGGTGACCTCACCTCCAGTGCTGGGGGCAGCTCTGGGTGCCACAACATAAAAAGGACATTAGAGAGTGTCCAAAGGAGGCCACGAGAATGGTGAGGGGTCTGGAGAGGGAGCTGTGTGAGGAGCAGCTGAGGTCACTTGGCCTGTTCAGCCTAGAGAGGAGACTGAGGGGAGTCCTCACTGTGGTCTTCAGCATCCTCACAAGGGGAAGCAAAGGGGCAGGCACTGATCCCTTCACTCTTGTGACCAGAGACAGGACTGGAGGAAACGGCATGAAGCTGAGTCAGGGAGGTTTAGTTTGGATGTTATGAAAAGGTTCTTCACCCACAGGGTGGTTGGGCAGTGGAACAGGCTCCCCAGGGAAGTGATCACAGCACCAGTGTGACAGAGTTCAAGAAGCGTTTGGACAACACTCTAAGGCACATGGTGTCCTGTGCAGGGCCTGGGACATGGGCTCAATGATCCTGATGGGTCCTTTCCAACTCAGTATTTTCTATAATTCTATGAAAAGAGAAGATAAGATAGAAATAATAACTGTTTCTTCAAATGGTCTAGGGGAAGAAACAAAACCACAAAAAAAAGTTTGACAACATTTAGTGGTAAAGGCATTTTTCAATTTTTTTCCAAGAACAAATCAAATATTTATTCCCTTTCTTATACTGAAAATACTTACTTTTTCTGCCTTTACAGATAAAGGTTGAGGAGACTTCCAATAAAGAATGATTTCTGTGCATGCAATTAATGTGTTTAATTAATAAATGTGTTTAATTAATTAAGCTCTTAAAAACAAGCACCACAAAGATATTTTTTTTTGTTTTTATTATCTCAGTGGTTTTTATTTTCATTTATATGTCTATGTGTCATTTCCTTGACACACAGTAATATTCTAATCTCAGTAAAAAGAGGCCGAGGCTGAGTATTATTTTCACACTAGGTAGTGCTGACTATATGGAGTGAGATTTCCCTTTGCTATGCAAGCATGTTACAGCTTCAATATGTAAGATGAAAAGTTGCATGTTTTTTCGTGTGTTGGATATAGTTTAGCATGAATAAGGGGAGAATACAGGTTGCTGATGCCAGTTCTATGTCTAAATCTATACTTAGTACAAATAACCTTCTATCTTGGAAAATACACAAAATTTATTTAATTAATCCATGTGCATTTTTTTTAATGTATTCTGTCTTATAGAAACTTTGTTTAAATACATTTAAATGGAATTAGATTATTAGTGATATCAGTTTTATTTTTGTGGCGAGTTTCCCAGCGAAATAGTGAAATGTCAAAAGTGCTGTAGAATTTGGCATATTTGGGCTGACACTGGACTAAAATGGTAATGCTAGTGGAGGTCAGTGGTGAGGTACACAAGCAAACTTTACAAATATCTGCTAACATACTTATTAATTCTAGGGTATACTCAAACACTTTTTGGGTCATTGTTCTTATCTGATGGTTTTAAAAAAAACTGCAGATTAAATTGGATACTTTCCTATTTTCTATATGTGAACAATAAGACTCAAAGATAACGAAGTCAATGAATGTTAGACAACCTATTATTATTAGCCTATTATTTAAACATAGATCTCACAATAAATCTGTCTGATTGTTTAAATGGTATTGCCTCCCAAAATTTTATGAAGTCCCAAATCTGGGATACTCCCCCTGCATGTCCTTGTATTTGTACTAATTTTCTAAATTGAGTATTCTGTAAGCATGACCACTTTAGGAAGCTATTCCAGGATCTAATAAACCTCAATGTCAAGATATTTCCCCTGACTCTTTAAATATTTTCATTACCTCAGTTTGGTCCCATTGCCATTAAATATGTCCAAAACTGTTTCTGTCTGCTTTGTTGTTCCAAAATTCAAATCCTGAACCCAATTTCACAGATATGTTTGTGACAAATATAGTGGGACCAGGAGTTTTTAACAAGGTCAATAGTCCAGGCTATGTACAATCTGAACAAGGAGGGAAAGTTCTTTCAGCTGTTAAAAGGGAAATCTCAGGAGTCTTACGCATAGAACAATTTATATTCCTGCATATAAACTGGGAATTATAAACTGGTGGCCACAGTGGATAGAAGGTCAAACTGCACTTTTGAAGCATAAAGGGACAGCCTCTATAGGGAGCCAATGCCTCCTAATTGCAGGAATCTTTTTTATAAAGGTATAAATTATTTGATAGCTAACATGAAAATTCTTCAAGAGGAATGAAAATTTTCCTAATATCCCATGAAGAGAAAACTGCATGTGAAGACAATTGGTTCATGAATGCAGAAATCAATAAGGGCCAACTGCAGGAAGGTATCAGTGATGTTTATTTTGTTCATGAATCCCAGAACTCTGCTACATTTTCAAACTTTACCATTCCTTCATATTCACCTAATTTCTCATTTATTTTCAATGAGGAATTTCTGAAAACATATAATGTAGATATTCTCAACTATTTTGTTCTTTATTTTATAAAGAGAGAAATATGTGCTCAGGTGCTTAAGGTCAAAATATCAAGTTGCATGACTGTATCATAGAATTCACGTCTTTCTTTGTAAAAGCAGTCCTCTACTGAGCATTCATTTGGAATTAATTAACTATACCATACACTAATTTGGGTTCTGGGTGCTGGAACAGCTGAATAATCCATATGTTTGATCCTGTGAGATGGGTAAACATAACTGAAGTCAACTGTTGCTCAGACTTACGTATTTTCTGTGAAATTATATTCTTTCTCCGGGCTTCTTTTATATATGTCATGCAGAAAGTTAGATTATTTCCATGAAGTATTATCTCAAATGCCTTCTTTATTAATATCTCTAAGAACAAATGCAGTATTTAGTAGACAAAGTCCACCTTGTCCTCTCTTTGGTATAGGTGAAATTGATGTTTTAAGATTTTAATGAAGATGCAGATTTTCACAATATAATCCTATGTTCTTCCTCTTCCATTGCACTGTTGTTAATGAGGTGTTCAGATTCTAGATCTTACCATGCTTTTATACTCCTTGACTGCACTGCTTAGACCAGGTTGATTTAAGAATTCAGTAACAGGTGATGGGTGCTGTGTTCCAAGAACATTTGATAAGACATTTTGCACCTTAGTGAGAAGTTTTGTCTTATTTATGCACTTTACAAAGTAATAACTTGATGTTTCTAGTATTTCTCTTACCAGAAGAACACACGTATGATGATTCAGTACATCTTCTTGCCATTTTCAAGCTTAACAACCTTACTCAGATGAAGAAAAAAAGTGCTTTTTCTTTATCATGAACCTAACATGATTGAAAAAGGTTCTATGTTCATGGACCAGCTTTGTTAATGGACTTTCTTGAGCATTTTTACCTTGGTTACTGCTTAGATGTGTT
Source organism: Daphoenositta chrysoptera (assembly GCA_013397915.1). NCBI lineage: Eukaryota > Metazoa > Chordata > Aves > Passeriformes > Daphoenositta > Daphoenositta chrysoptera. Next base: position 386,196 of record VZRO01000338.1, read on the forward strand.
ACTAATGTGCTAATGTGCCATGAAATTTTCTTATCATTATATTATTTGCTACAGACTTGAAACTATATAATAGCCCATTTAAGATATTATTCAAAATATTCTGTATGGTAATTTTTTTGTGATTTAAGTTATCTATTGCATTATCTTTATCAGCAGAAAGAGAAGTTATTTGGTTGGTAAATGCCTTGGAGCTTGCTCTTTACTCATAGACATAATGAGTATTACAAATTTAGGTTCTGATAGAGATGCACATCCCTGTGATATTACATTGTTTCCTTTAGTATATACCAATGTTTCTGATAGAAGATGAGTGTATGGTAGATAAACATACATTTAGACCATGCTAAGTGTCACTCATTCTCCTTAAAATTCTGTGAAACAACCATTTGTCATGATCTGTGTTTTACTAAGGAGCTCATGCATTCCACAGGTTCTTATGTTAACTATGTTAATATGTTAATGATATTAACATTAATTATAGTACTATGCTAATATTTTCTCCCAAGTGAGATTGTTGAACTGTGCTTTACGTATCAGCATTTGCCTAGTTAGCTTCATCTCTTCTACTCTTCAGCTGATGTCAAAAAGAGACATTTTCTTTTTTTTCAGAAGGCACAAACAGAAATCAATTGAGGATCTCAAACAGCTGAACATGTAGCCATCTGCACTGGTTGAGAGCTTAGCAAGTCTTAAGAATGGAGCCAAATTAGTCACAAGAAAGATGCTTCAGCAGCAGCAGGAATAAAAACTATATGGATTAATCAGAAGTATAATTTCTTACAGGAAGTTGCTTAGGAATTGATCAGTAACAAAAAGTAGTGTGGGATTGGTATATACTCACTTTCAGATCCTCAGGAATATGCTTCACGATTTTTTTTCTCTTTACATCAGATTCAAAAAACTACTTGTTTGTTTTTTTTTTTTAACTATAACTAAGTTGTCTGGGTTTTACTGCTGCCTTTGAGGTGGCAGGTTGCTAAAGAAAAATATGAGTGTTAGTCATCGGTGTAGACATGAAGAAACAGAGAATTTGCAGAAATCATAAAAAATGGATTTCTACTTCTAGAGTACATTAATGAGATCCCAGCAGGAACTAAAGGTTGTTACTAAAGGAAATGTCATTCCCTTAATTAAGTTATACTTTAAAGTGGCATACATAAGAGTAGTGCAACATCTAAGGTTAAACATTCACTACCAGATGAAAAATTGCTGTAGAATCCAGTTGTGATTTAGTTTCAGACCTAGAAGACAGTGTCCGTAGTGTGTCTGCATTTGAGCTAGATGGTCATCACAGTCAGCAGACACCACATTAATGGTCCCTAGAATCCACCAAATGTCTGCTTTTCCATCTCAATCTCATCCTGACTTCACAGACTTTATACACTAGGTCACCATGGACTACAGTGAAATATTAGGCAGTGATACACAGGTAGACAAATGAAGTACAGGCATCTGCAAATCCAGGGCTGAATCCTACATGACTGTGACTGTGTTGAAGTCCTAACAACTTTCTTTGTCATCTAAAGTGAAGTACAAGGAATTATCTCCATCTATGTATTTTCACTCATGCATAAAGAGAGGCACAAATTGATCAAAAAAGATTTTCCTTTGAAGACAGAGGCATTTAATTCATGTTCCTTTTGAAACTGGCTGTAGTTGAGATAAGGGAATGATGATAGCAACATAACTTCTGTCTCTTTCATATAGGAAAAATGCAGAGAATAAGTGCATGTGATTGCAAATAACTCCATTTTCTGTTTCTTTGTGAAAATGTACTGCTTGTTGTCCTGTCAGTCCACATTATTGTGATTGAAAAATATGGATTAAGTATATACCTTGATTGCAACCCTTTCTAAGTTCTATTAAATATCACTGAGACTCCAGAAACATGAATCACTTAGGGTATGACTTGTGATGATAAATTCGGCGAAACGTTTTATATTTTTAATTATTGCAGCATCTGTCTCCAGATGCCTGAAAAATATTAAATACAGAGAATATTAGCTTGAAAATTTTAGATAGGTAGAGCTTCCTGTAAACTTGACTGAAATGATGACTCTCTCTTCTTATTTTTAAATCTTTATTTTGAAAGCATTGATGCATAAATATATATTTATGTCCAATAGTGCAGCCAAATTGAGAATGTCTTGCTGGTATGTGGGGTGTGCCTACTGAAAGATGACTTTAACTTCCCTTTGGTCACCATATAAGGATAATTCTGCAGTAACAAAAACACCGTAACACCATTGATCTTGATAATCTTTACAAATTTCTTTCAGCTTTGAAATGTCACGCACATATAGTAGGTGACTTGAATCCAACCTCTGAAATTTTGGCATTTGGTTTTGAGGATATTCATCCAGTTTCTTGTTTTCTGTTAGGTAGATTCCAGCATTGTCGCTTTTGATGTGTTACATTTAATATTTTTAAAGGTGCGGTTTCTAAGGGTGTGATTTTGTCACCTTTTTAGTATTGTAATGTTTTGTGCTTGTTTTCTAAATCAGCTTATATTGTCACTGTAGTTTGTATTGAGTATTATTTTATGTGGGCATCTTTTAAAAGCAAAGAAGTAACATTCTGTATTCCAAAAGTGTAGACAGTCAAAAAATCAGAAGTAATAAGATCTTTATAGAAAAAATATTTCACAAATTCCTTTTGCTATTTTGTGAGAATGAATGGAATTTTAGAAAAATATATTTTTCAAAAGAAACCTGCCTTTCTGTGACAGGAAATTGTATCCTTGAAAAGCTTTTTGACCAACACTATTTAAATTGAATAAATGATGATGTTTACAGTACCCATCTAAGGGAAATTTCAGATCAGTAAAAAACTCACACCCTGCTGAAGAGAAGAGGAAAGGTGTACTAGGCAAGGAAAAAGCTTGGAGAATTACAACAGAAGCAATGACCTGTCTTTCCTATATCCACATACACACCTGAAGTGACCCTGAAAAGTAGATCTATTTTGCTCATAATCAAAATTATTTCTGATCTCTGCACATAGACTTAGTAGACAGAGGGATTTTTCCTTATCTGACAACACTTTTTTCAACTTGAAAGGACCTCAGGAGCTTTAAAATTTAATATAGTTTCAATATATTTTACTGTATATATTAAATATTAAAGATGTGAAATGTAGTCATCAGAAACCTGTCTTTTTCTCAGCACTGGACAGCATGGGATTGTTTACTTTGAAAGATGCTGAATGAAAGAACTGGAATTAAATAGAGTGAAATAAATGGCTATTATGAAAAGCAGATTTTAGTAATAGCCATCACACACCGTTTCTACTAAGATCTGCCCTCACAGTCCTGGAAGTAAATCCCTTACCAAATGAAATTAATTCACTCTGATTTTTGCACAGAACAATCAATATGTCCTTAAGGTTTTGTGTCAGCATCATGATATAAAGCTAAATGGAGTGATCCATTTCTTGTGCTTTTTTTTAGTTTTTAGTTTTATTCTTCAAATGTATTTCTAAAAACGCCTGGATAGTGAGAAAGCTGTTATAGGTCATGCTTAGAGCATTCCTCTAGCTGAAGGAAATGAAATAAAATGGTTAATCCCAAGACTAAAATAGAGTTCTCTTTAGTTTGTGGAAAGATTTTTGGTTTAGTTTGGATTAATTCTTTTCTTAACCCAAAGATTGTTTAGGAGAAATTACAGAAATAAATGGAAGAATCCAAAGTTCAGAGAATTACCCTTACAACAGGGTTACAAAATCAGGCTATGTGCTAAAGATGTTTTCTTACCCTTGGTATTGGTTCAAGAGCAATTAAAAATATTGCAGACAAAGAACATTTTGCTATTCTTTTGAGGCAGGTGGGATAACTTTTTTTCTGTGACATTTCTACAGGCAGGTTCTATACAGGCAGCTCCTGCTGTTGCAGAACTGGAATACACTCGAGGTCAGGTCAGACCAGAAGCAGTTTTACTCCAGCAGTAGGAGAGGCCAGGGAGCAGCAGTAGCTTAGCAGGCTCTGCTGATACGGACTCAGCCCAAATGGGGCAGCTACAGAGCTGACACATCCCCAGGCTGTGCCAGCTGTTCTTCCCCTAACCTGTGCCACCTAAGCAGGACTGTGGGAAATAGCAAATCAGGTGGAATTCTTCAGGTAAAAAGGCTCCAGAAAATACACCCATGTACAAGTACATCGTTTTATGAGTACAATTTTATTAATTAAATTGTGCTGACTGGTAAAAGCATCAGCTGCAAATGTTTCTTTACTAGTGTTCCTTTACGATATGTAACAACTTAGTGTTCTTCCAAAACTAGAATCTTCTATGATAATTACACTTAAAGAAAAAAAAAATAGTAAAAATTGGGAAACCAGAGTCTCTTCAGTGACAGAACTTCTCTGAACACTCCTACTGGATCAGGTTCATGAAGAGTCTGAAGCAAGTGAGCTCCTTAAAGAAGAGATCAGTGCCAAGCCAGGGAGATCCAGAAGATCCAGAAGCAAAACCGTAAGTGGCTAAGGAAATTTAAATACAAATACATACCTAATGAGAGTAATGATCCCTGTGTTCCGAAAGCAGTTAGCCGAGGAGTTAATGAATTGCCATTATCTGGTATCTCAATTTCACCAGTCATTCTTTAAACAACGAAGTCAGCCCTTTTCTGGAGTCTGTGACTTTGCCTGTAGTGACAAACTGACTTCAAACACAACCAAATTAATCTTCCAAGGTCTGCAATGGCTTTCTCAATTGCAGAAGTGTATCTTGACAAATTATTGTAGCTTGAGGGGAGGTTACTGAAAGTAAACTTCCTTCTCCAAAGCAGACTGGGATTACTTTTAAGACAGGCACTGCTTACTTCAGTTCCAGTCTGTGCTCTTAGAGAATCTCTTCTGGCAGGGTTACTCTGGACTTAGGGGACAAGAGATATAGTCTGCCTTTCCCTGCATCAGCCAAACTAGACTGCAAGTCTCATTTTTCTTTTTCTTCCCGATACTTTTGTCTTACATTAGTACCTTTAGAATAGCTGAGCTGAAGAAAAGAGTTTTGAAATGAAAGTGATTTCCAGGCGTTGTATATGAATGGCAAACTTTCAAAACTAATGCAGAAAGAATGATTATTTCTCTGCACTTGAAAGTGAAAAGAATTCACAGCGAAATGCAAAATTAAGTTCCAAGCCTTAGTTACAGAAGAGCTATTGTAGGACACACAGAAGCACATGTCTGCTTTTTAAAATCAGAAACAGCAATACTAAGCTCTTCGGCGAAACGCCAAAAGAAAAAAAAAAAAAAGAAGAGGGTTTTTTTATATAGCAAATACACAGAAAGTCAGAAACATTTGACCTTTTTTAGGTTATTATTAAGTCATATTTGAAAGTGAAAAGACTGTATCAACTTTGCTGTAATAAATTGACTCTTCAGCATGCATCAGAAGAACAGATTTGGAGACATGACTTTTGTGTAAGAAAAATTCTGTACATCATCTAAGAAGTGATCTGTGAATGACATCTCCATACCTCAGGTCAAGATGTGCGAGAAATAAATTTTAAAAATCTAGGTATAACCAGTAAGATTCTTTGATTGTAATAAGCTAACCTGTGAACTACATAAAAATATGAGTCAATTGTTCTCACCTCCCATCTATTTCCGAGCCAGAACTATATCGGAGTTTCCTGTAGAAAAACCCATTGAAAAGCCACAGAATTATTTCTAACCAAATTCTCTCATTTACTTTTCCCTTTCTGCCCATGTATGGGAGGCACTGCAAAGAGTCTGTAGAAATTGGCTGTGATGTGACATGCCGTCGTGCCAGAATATTTTGCTCAAAGGAATGGAAGCAATTTATGTTTCCATGCTGTGCAGTTCTGGGTGCATGAATGAGATACCTATATCTTGTTATAGGCAGTACCAATCAAACCAAAGAATCAGAATGCAGTTTATAACTAACTTCACATTATCTGATGATGATACAAATTCGGAGCACAACATACAAGTTATTTTAAAAAACAGAAAGCATTTGGGAAAAAATGGCCAATACAGTCACTAGACAGATGTCTAGAGGACCACAACTATGCTGTTTTTATGGGAAAAGGAAAAAATGGCTTTATTCATACAAAAATGGGAGATGGGAAAAACCCAGGTATACATGGTCTTAGACTACTAGTCTACTAGTAGACTACTAGACTACTAGTCTACTAGACTACTAGTCTACTAGACTACTGATCATCAGGGTTTTGCATTCGGTGCATTCAGTGCAACCATGATCACATAAATGAGCTGGTATTTGTTACATGGAATTTGGGTTTGGTTGCAGAAGGATACAATGGTTTATAACCTTTATTGTGGTACATATATATGGTTATTAGTTAGCTCCATATTTATCTTCTACATAATATTAATTGTGTTTTATAGGGAAAAGGTTAAATATGTAAACCTCTAAAGCATACTTTGCTATACTTTTCTCTCTTTTATTGCTGACTGCAATACTGGTAACATTCCTGCAACAAGCAACAGTAAAGATTTCTGAAGTCTGATTGGAAATAATCAGTACTGCTTAAATGTCTTTTTTTCTCCTATTGAACAGAGTGGACACAAAAGCAAAGCCACAAAAGGTTTCTGCAGACAGACTGAATGAATTGAGGCTATCAACAAAGGACTGCTAAGAAAATCCAGTGGGCAATAAAATGTCTTTGCTTTTCAATTTATCAAATTAAGAATTGACAAAAAATGTGTAATATTGTCTTTGCAGATATTCAATTCCCCTATCTATATAACGTAAGTTTTAAAGAGATGAGAAGTGCAGCAAATAAAACAGATATATCCACAGACTTGCTCAAAATGAGGGAATGGGAGAATAAATTCTGTTTTGCAGTTCTTGTGAGTCTTATCCAAGTTTAGTGATTTAACTGGCACTTTGATGAATAAACACTTATTCATTAAGATTTTATATGTCATTTTAAATCCTATTGGTATTTCTTTTTTGGCTGAACAAGAGCCCTACAAAGAATTTCAAATAGGATTGTCAGATTTGGATTTTAAGTATTGGATGCGCTACATCTGAGTTCAGGACTCAGTTTAGAGAATTAGGACTTTAACAAAGTGCACCAGTCAGAAGTACAAATTTAGCTGGCACAACACAGCTAACTACTCCTCTTCTTCTTCCTGCAGCTTCTGTTTCTGCAGAAGGCCAGGTTTCACTGCTTTAAGTATAGGATTCTCTCACTAACTTTAATAGGGTTATTTCAGGAATGCCAGCCTTGAGAATGAAAGAAATATCTAGCCACACAAAGGTTTGTTCATTTTACTGTCTCATTTGAGGATGCCCAACCATTTATCATACCAAAACAAAATGTAATCAGAGACACCTGCCTGTTGTACAGAGGAACCAGTCCAAATTGGATTAGTAAGCATCAGTAAATATCTAAGTACACAGCGTATACACCACAAATTCTGCTGAAAAAAATGTTTTTAAAAAGTATTTTCTGATAATTTTTCATTAGTTTGCCTTGAAACAAATACATTGTTCAAAGATTCTGAATCACTGTTAAAATAGGCATTAGATCTATCTATTTAAACCAAAAATAATAAAAAACCTGGGAAAAAAATGGATCTAAGGTGCTTTTTTTTTTTTAAAGTAAAGCACACAAGACTTCCAGACAGGCTGGACTGACCTGGTCCCAGCGTCCCCTGGGCCTCTCCCCACCCATGGACCAGGACCCACTTTGGTCCCCAGGGCCATCAGCCCCTGGCCACAGACTCACCTGGAGATGGAGCTGGGGCTTCCTCAGCTGCCCTGCTCCCTGGGGCCCTGGGGATCACCTGTCAGCCCTGGCTTCCCAGCTGCACCCTGTCACAGGGTGTGGGATGGGCAGGACTCTTTTTCACCAAATAATGAAATATTGAAATGATGAAGTACTCTTTGAAATTAGTAGATAATCTCTAAAACAAAGTTTACACTTGGGTGAATGATTTCCTGAAGTTTATTTCCACAGGAGGCAGATACCTTCAGTTTCCTCAGATGGGATTCAAAAAATTCACACACAAGTCTTAAAAAAAATAGCAGAGTTTAGGCAGACTTGTACCTAGTGTCATCCCTAATTGCTATTTCCGCCCCCCAGATAGGATAGCATTATGGAAACGAATCACAGAAAATATCAAAATTTGTGTACTCTCCTTAAACAATCTCATGTTTTCCAACTGCCAAAGGCTGTTGGATAGCACTATTTTTTTTATGTTTTAAAGACTTTAGCCCAAATATATCATTCATAATAAAAGCCAGGAAGCAAAAAGAGAGAGAAGCTGACCAGAAACAACCTTTGGAGAAGCAAAGGTTGTGACTATGCCTCATGTGGGAGTGTTTGTTTGTTTTAAGATGGATTTCCATCTCAACAGATCTTGTCATCCCAGAGTGTTTCCCTGTACTTTGGAACAAGAAAGAATGCTTCTCCTCTGATACACTAGCAAGACTGTAAGGTAAAATGAGAGACAGTTCAATGAAAGAGGCAACTCTAAAATGTGAGCAGAAAAAGTTCAATGACCTTTTACTTCTAGAAATCAGCTTTCCCTGTGGGAAGGAACAGGAAAGTTGATTCCTAGGGATAAAAGACTGAACATAGAAGAAAGCAAAAGAAAAACATACGGAAAAATATCCAGATGCACCAAACCCTCAGATTAATTGGCACTTGCTAACCTAATTATAGACTTCCAACGACGTTTGCCGAAATGTTTGTCTCCATCTAAAGGCAAAGCAGAAATTAAACTCTTTGAATAGGACAATTCACTTAAAGATGAAAGTGGATTCAGTACTGCCTCCTGCAACATGCCTCTAACATACCACTCACATACAGTGAGAGATATATTTCCATTTGTTCACCTTAATAGAGCATTAGCAGTAATTACCACCAAGTACAAGAAAACAAAAAGCCCACATGGCCAGGAGGAATCAAGCATTAACCAAACAGGGTGCTCATACAGGGACACTGACCTGAGTAAGTGAAAGATACGGGCAGAGATTGTTACAAGTACAGTCTGGGGAATTGTGGGAGATATCCTGGACTCTTACAATCAATAAACAAGATTTCTATAGAATACTTTTGCATTTACTTAACATTTGAACATTTCTTGTGAAATCATGTCTTTGTTTCTGAACTCACAAGGCATTATTTGCTAGAGGATTTCTTATCAAGTTTGGCATGACGTTCTTCCATGGACGTTTTTTCTCTGCAATCTCTTACTTATTACAGTGGGAGTACTAACACTTAAAATACCAGCATTGCTTACCCTGCCTTTCCTGCCTTGATGATTTCCAAGTGCCAACAAAGCACAATATATGAAATCCTTTTCTCAAAGAAAGTATATCCTCCCTTCAGAGAATAATTCAGGCTTTCTATATGAAAGCATTAATGCTATCTGATTGTAAATATCGGTATTTATAAAGCCATTTTGTGTTTTCTAAATTCAAGTATCTCTTCTTAAAGCAATTGCTTCACAAAACACACCACAAATGTTTATGCTTTAAGTGCATGAAGAAGAAAGCAAAAAAAAAAAATCTGAATTTGATTTATTACTGTTATTTCTCGAATCTGGTTCACAGGCATTTTTTTCTGTCATTGACCTTCTGACTACTAGTGTCTCACTGTGATAAATACCTTTATTTACAATCAGCTAGCATTAATGCTTTCCTGCAGAAAGCCTGAATTATTCTCTGAAGGGAGGATATACTTTCTTTGAGAAAAGGATTTCATATATTGTGCTTTGTTGGCACTTGGCAAGAGGGATGTTAAAGGGCTTACTCTTCAAATGAATGGTAGAATAAAAAAGTTTCCTGAAAAGAAATACCCTGTTTACATAATTATATATCCTGAAAAGCAGTTCACAAAAATCCAATAGAGTTGTCAGTAATATCACTTTCATAATTTGTTGATGAGATGTCAATAAGTGACTGGTGCTAAGCTCTTTAGAGGTGTGACTATAATAATAAATTAAATATTTAAAATACTTAATTTTTATTAAATATATTAAATTTATCTATAATATATTAAACATAATAATATATATTAGACTATCAGACAAGCCTTATCTCGGTATGTGGCATAAATATTATAAACAATAGGACCCTACCATCATTTATCCACCATTTATTGATAATTTAGCTCTTTTTATTATTTCATTCTTTGAAATTCACATATAAATGTCTGTCATTAAAAAAAAAAGTGTCCCAGGCCCTAATAAGAAGAACAATTGAGTTTAAAATCTCTGTTGGCAGGAGAAATAGTGCCAGCAAAACCTCAGTTCTGGACATGAGGAGAGCAGGCTTCAGGCTGCTCAAGGAATTAGTTAGTAAGGACCTGTGAAAAATGTTTTTGCATGTCCTGAGGTCCATCAGTGCCGATCACTTTTTAGACATCACCTCCTAAGGGCACAGGAACAGAAATTCCCAGATGTCACAAGTCAAGTAGGCAAGGCAGAGAGCCTGCTTGGCTGAACAGGAATCTTCTCTTGGAAATAAGCCAAAAAGGAAGGTGTGTGCCCAGTGGAAGCGAGGTCAGGTGACATGGGAAGAATACAGAGACACTGCTTGCCACTGTCAGGAGAAAATTTGTGTGGCCAAAGCTCTGCTGGAATCGATGCTGGACAGAAATGTGCGGGACCATAAAAAGAGGTTTTTTTCAAACACATTAATGGCAATAGGCAGTGTAAAAATCACATCAACCCATTACAGGAGTGTGAGCCCCTTTCTCCCCCCGCCCCCCAAATGATCTCCTGGTGCACACCATTTTTAAAGTACTTATACTGTTCCTTTTATGTGTCTGATCCAGCAGAGCTGTTGGCTTTCTGACCTTAGCATCAAAAGGTATGCATTTATCACTTACCACACAAAAAATTTCTGAATTATCATTAAAGTATTTTATTGTATTATATGGAAACCAAACACATTTTAAACACTAATCTTAAAAGTGTCATAAATTTTTAAGCAAACTCTTTTTTCATTTTACCACCCAGAAAAATCCTTCCTTATGCTGCTCCTAACACAAATACAAACTCTTTTAACCAAGATTTCTCAGGTGTTTCTCAAGTTCAATACCTTGTGAAGTGAGCCACGCACACTGAAAAGAGTTCAAGTACTCTTATGAAAATGGGTGCAGCAGTTTGGATGCACACACCAACCATAAAATCATAGAATAATTTGTCTTGGAAAAGACTGTAAGATTGAGTCCAACTGTAGGGCTAACGCTGCCAAGTCCACCAGTAAACCATTTTCAGACCTCATGTGGGAAGAAGAGAGGACTGCATGTTTATTTTTCTGATTCTCACCCTGTAGGAGAACCAGAAGGGAATCACATGTCAGGTCCCTCAACTTGCACACATGGATTGCAAGGCATGTGGTGTATCACAGCTGCACAACAGTTTAAATCCAGCTGAAAGAAGTGAAAAGCATACCAGAAAATATTTTTCTTATAATGCTTTTTCTGTGTTTAGTGAGAATTGCCTTTTTTATTGGTTTTATTCTGCTTTCACTTTTGTGTCAGTGACTTATTCATTATTCTCAATTAAGCCACCGTTAGTTGCACATAAAACAAATTGCACATTCAAGAGAGTGTTCTTAGGCTAACCAGTACCTCTGTATGCAGATGATAAACTCTTAACCAATATACCATGCAATTCTTATTAATAATGTGTATAATTTAAAGAAAAAACAGACGTTTCTTCTCACATGTGTTTTTTAGCTCCCTGGTATGACTGATAATGTGTTTGTCTGTTCTTCACAGCTCTTTGGTGTGGAACTGCCACACAAGGAGTCTGTAACAGCATGAACATGAATTTGTCATACTTTAGCAACACCTGATTCTTGAAAAAATCTCAGAAATATGCAAGGACACAAAGTGATAGTGATGCATCATCATCAATGTCCTATTGAGAACAAAAAAATAGTGGAAAGGCTAATTCTTATGCAGGAAGAAATTGAAAAGAAGAACCCTTACAGTATAGTTAAACTACCCACAGAGAAATAGCTTCTTTTATGGTGTGATATTTCTCATCCTGATATCAGTTTAATCATATAAATCACAATTAATCATGTGAATCAAGCTCAAGTCATTGACTACAAGGGCAGAAAAGAATGACACTGTCAAAATTTAGCATTAGGTCAGAATTTAGCATTAGGTCATATTACCATCCCAAAAGACAATATAATTTTAAGTGGGTTTGACTCATTTTTTTGGATTTTAGACATTAACGATTCTGTAATATAGTATTTAAAACAAACACAGAATATTTTGGGACCACTTTGGGACCCTTGATTTGTGTATCTTGAAAGGAAACAGGCTCACATTATACTTTACAAATCTAGCCAAGATTGCTGACTGAATCAACAAGCAAAGAAGGACAACAATCTGCCAAAAAAGAATGTCTTAGGCCTGTTCCCAGTGTCTTTCCTATTGCTTAATATTGAATATATGGTAACAAAAGTTATTGAAACTCAGCATATACAAAAAACTGACCCAGAATATCATATGCATTTATTCCCCATGCAACTGTTCTAATATCAGGGCAAATATCACAAGAAATAATCCAAAGAAAATAATTTTTAACCTCATCAATTTGACAATTTATTGTCCATTATACTGTTGATGCACAGATTTCAAGTTGTCTGTCACATTAGCTTTATATATCGCTTTATATATTATAATTTAATGACCAGCCCTTAGAAGTTGTTTTGTATATTAATAGATACATTAAAAGCCATGTATATGTATATATATGCAATAATATATACATAGTAACATTCAGGTTGTGCTTTTCTGATGCAAAATGTTCATCAGCACTGCTGCCTTGATGGTCGGCATCTGTCTGATTTTAAGGGGCCACCTCACAGGGCCCAATCCTTGCAGCTGTGCCATAGGCAAAGGATTCCTGCACCCCAAAAAAACCTTCCAAGAATGCAGATGCTTTAAATCTAAACTCTGGTCATGTTCCGCAAACAGTGATGTCATGACAATAAAAAGAGCTGGAAATGATGTCACCAGCAGGATGGCAAGTGGAGCACTGTTAGCATCCCCACACCACTGTGCATGGCCAGAGACCACACAAGATACAGAGGGAATGACTCCAGCTGCCAGCTCTCCTCCAGATCATATAAGTGACCTTAATACAGATCTTGATCTGAGAATACTCCCTCAACTACTTTTTCATAAACCTCCTGCATTTTCCTGAAAAAATCCCAAGCTTCAGTTTCTAACAAACCACCATTTTCCCAGGAAAATCTAGTTTATTAAAAGAATAATCTTCCTTGCTGTAAGTGGGACACTTTTGTAAGCTGCTATTCACTTAGAATGGTCTAGAATATCATTGTTCTTCATCAGGATCCCCTGCCTGTGTGAAGCACTTTTAGAAGTACTGTAGGTTGGATCCATCAGAGAACATGAACGAGAATATTTTGGTTCTAAAATAATAATACTTATATATTTTTAAAAAGCCTGCAAAGAATGTTTAGCTTTTTTAGTGGATTATATTGGTTATGCTGTGTGGAAATATAATTCTTTCCTAGTTACTCAGAGCTGACTGGCAATGAGATAGATGGGGTTTTTTTCTCCTTACTTTTCCGTTCAATCTCAGTCACGTGCTCCCTGAATTCCAGGTGTCACTTGTCCCTCTTTCTCACTGTCCTTTCTCTACCATACACTAGAAACACAAACACATGTATGTATGTATGTATGTATAACTTATACCTTCATGCACTCCCCCTCCTTCCTCTCCTACTTACGAGTTATTAGCTGAACACGTCCTTCAAAAGTTATTATTGTTATAACACCTCTTAAATGTCACTCTTGTTATCTTTGCAAAACAATAAATGTTCCTGCATATGAAAGAGAATCCTAATTACCTTGCCTGTTCTTACCAACATTCACCCTCCACCCTAAAATCAGAGAAGCTGAAGCCAATATTTTCAACAGTTTATGACCACATACCTTGAAGTATATTTTCAAACTCAATTTGAACAAATTTCCCCATTGCTAGCCTTAAAAATCAATTTAGTTCACAATATTAAAACTCCTCTTCTGAATCACATTTATTTGCTGCAAAATGACATTTTTGAGGCATCTTATTAGCCCGAGGGTTTTGTCCACATGCATCTATGTATAGGATTGGGTCTGGGATACCAGAGCAGACTTTGTCCCCATCCAAATAGGGGCAAAGGTGTCGTGTGATTGCTGTTGAATGATTTTACTGCTTGCACTGCTGTCAGTCAGCAGACATGATTTATTAGAGAGAAGCTGTCGGTTTTAGTGAATGTACATGTGTTTTGAAAATACACAGTTTGTGGCCAGGCTAAAAGCAAAAATTTTAGCTCAACAATGATTACGTAAGCTATCAATAATAAGTTTAGCAATATTCATTATGCAAAAAGATTTATGTATGCTTATGAATGCATCCTAAAGTGAACTGCTATTTTTGAACTATATTAAATTATTGAAATTCTGTGACAATCTGATGAAAAATGTATTACATATATTTGCAGTGAGTTAGTATACTGGATGACACTAACAAAAAAATGCTGTTCCTTAAAAATATTCTATAACTGCAATGATAAAAATGTAAGATCGTCAGGGACTGCAAAGCAGAGATGGGTATAGCAGTCAGCTTTCACAGGTAGCACTCTTTAAACCAAAGGGAACTGCCTTTGGAATATTCACAGGATGGTGAAGAAAATGGAATGGGGCTCTGCAACAGAGAAGACAACAGATTACATTCTTTCTACTCCTACAATATCAGTGGATGTAGACAAGTTTTTCACACAGATTTATCCAGCATTTCAAACAGTAAGCATTGTAAATGTGCTACTGTGATAAACTTGCAGTCATCACCAAGGGAGCAAGAATTCTTATTCCATTGATGTAAATATTGTTGTTCGTTTTACCAGCTCTAAAATTCTGCTTTTCACCATTTCTCTTTCTTTTTCCCTTTTGTTACTAGGCAACATAAGCAAAACTGTTCCACACCAAGAGAGCACCTTATAATTTATTTGAATGGAAAATATCTGTGAACAGAAGAAACAGAATTTGCTCTGATATTTTGACAAGTAACATATAAAGTAACATTTTTAGAATTAAGAAAATATTAATTTTTTACTTCTTATATAGAATCAAAAACTTACAGCTAAGTCTTTTGTCTAGTCTCTAAGTTGGGATCTCCAAATCACCTCTTTCAGGTCACTGTCAACATATCAGCTAGTTTTAAGGGGAGCACTGGGGCTAACTGTGAAAACTCTTGGAAAATTTCACAGAATCTCAGAATTACAAAATTGTTAAGGTTAGAAGGGACCACTGTGGGTCATCTGGAACACCCTCCCTGCTCAGGCAGGGCCATCCCAGAGCCCATGGCCCAGGATTGTGTCCAGATGGTTCTTGAGTGTCTCCAGTGAGGGAGAATCCACAACCTCTCTGTGCAACCTGTTCCTGTGCATGTTCACCTGCACAGTAAAGTTCCTCCTCATATTCAGGTGGAAATTCCTGTGCATCACTTTCTGCCCGTTGCCTGTTGGAATTCCATGCATTTAAAAAGTAGCAGCATTAAAGCCAGCTGAATCCAAGACACAATCATCATCCTCTAGCATGACCTAAATGTATAAAAGGCCAATGGCAGTTTTACTATTCCTTAACACATAAAGTGCCTGCTGGCATTAGTTTGGTGGAGAGTTTGAATACTTCTGTTGTAAAAACATCCAATTTGATGACTGGTTTTTGTAGGTTAAGTCACAAGAATTGCAATGAAGGAAAGAATAAGAATAATAAGAATAAAATATTATTGAAGAAAAAGTTAAAATACAGGGTGGAGATACAGAGAGAAACAGCATTTTGAGTTTTATCTCAAAATACAGGACCACTACTTATGGTACTTGAATGAATCTGGCAGAGAGCCTAAAAGTTCTCTGTAATAGTGCTGCAGGACTGTAGGACAATGGACCAGGGTAGCTATTTTGCACTTCAGCTATTGATTATGATGCCATTAATTCAGCCATCATCCATCCTAAAGTATTCTTAAGGAATAACTAAACCTGAAGCAAGCATCAGCTGAGAATCCACAAGAACTATGAAGTGCTCTATAAGGCATTACCATAAGGCTGGCTTCACTAATTTATAGGTCAGCTAATTCTTTTGAGGAGGGGTCTCCCAGACAGCCCATTATTCCACTGCACAGAGGCAAATGACAGTGAACCTTTTCCTGCCCATACAAAGAAATCTAGTTCACACTGTTGATTTAGATCAAAAATCAAAGCTGCACTAAATCAACACAAATTGATAGTACTGCATAAGAAAGACAAGGCAGGCCATCTTCCCTCACCAAAACAGAGCTGTAGGAGCAGTTATCTTTCAGGAGAGATCATCAGTGTCATTATAAGCCATCTCTTTCCTCTTTGGCATGACAGCAGGTGTCTTCTCAACACCCCTCCTCCTCTGCAGGAAAGATGTGACTTCTTGGGACATCTAGTAGATTCAGTGAAGCCCAGGGCATATCACTGGTTAGCTGTGGTATAATTGCTGCAACCTGCCTCTCCTACCATCTATCTAGTTCTTTACTTTCCAAATGTTCTAGAAGATTTTAACTTTGCCTTCATCCTGAATCCAAAGCCCCAGTCCTCCTATAGCTCATAATCCCTTCATACATATTTTATTGTGCATAAATACACTATTGACCAATTAACTCACAAACCTGTACAATAGATGAATATAAATATATTGGTGTTTATGAAAGTTCATGTACTGCTATTGGAAGAAAATCATGCAGAGAAATCTAGCAATATCTTCTTTCAGTGAAATTGCCCAAATCAAGGCATTGAATTAGCATGTCCATCTATTTCTTCTTTATTTTACACCATTTTTTTACATTAAAGTCATAACCAAGACTTTTTAACAATCTAAAGTACTTTTCCCATTATTTTCTTTCACTAAAAAGCAGAAAGAAAGCTTTTGAAAAACAAAACTTTATATAGTACCAAGAAGTGAGGTTATATTTCTATTTTTTACTTTTCAGAATGTCCCATTTGTGTGGTTGTCTCACAGAATGTCGATAACAGTATTTTATAAATAATCTCCAAAAATAACCCAGCAGTTTCTAAACCTCCCACTCCTAGGAATTTCGGAGAGGTTTATATAATATTATTAATTGGGACAATATGCAAGTGTGCTGGAAGCATTTGTGCTAGTAAAGATGCCTTTGATCTGTAAGAAAGACAGACCTTGTTAATGCACACAAACTTTTAGCCATTTTCCATCTAGGTCTCATGAAAGAATTCATCAATGCCTGTTTGAGATGTTAAATAACTAAAAATCTGGAAGATACTGCATTTAATAACTGTTGTGCTTCTTGGAGATATCTGAAAGAGAAGAAACTTAAGGAGAAGTTGCAAACTGAAGGGCTGGGACCACAGCTGATGAAACTACACGAGTGACTTTTGGAAAACTCAGAGAAAACCAGAGAGACACCAGATGGCATAGATCTCAGAGGAAACCGAGCTGCTCAGGTCACAAACTGTCTGCAAGATTTTGATTCCCAAAAAAAGGAATACACTCTTTCCTGTTCTTTGTTCTTACTACACTCTTAATATACTCTTACTTCTTACTGAAATAGCACTTTGTTCACATTCTTTCGTTATCACAGAGAAATACAATCAACAAAGAACTGACTCTGCCATCTTCTTGCCCTGAGAAACAATCACATCTACAAGGATCCAAATAATGGCAAAGCACACGAACCCAAAAACAGTAAATGAGCAATTGTATGTACTTGTTTCTTAAAGACAAAAAAACATGAAAAACATAATCTAAATTAGAAACTATATCCCTTAGGTTTGTCAGCAAGGGATTTGGAGTGTTGTTTTTGGAAGGGCTTGAAAAAAACATGGTAAAGAAATATGCAAAAAGGTGTCTTAAAAGAAAAGGTAAAAGCCAGTAGAGCTTATTGCCTTTNGTGAAATTAGATTGGTAACCAGTAATTGTCACTGGCCTTGCCTTATCAGTTTCCAATAATCTTGGGCTGGTTATCATGCAAGTGAGAAATCATGGAATTTCTCTCCGATGTTGGCGTTGATGGGAAACAGCACCCATGAGACAACCTGTTATGTAAACAACGATCCAACCAGAAATCTCTGTATGGAATAGCAATAGAATGAAAATGAAAGTAAGATTAATCCACTGGGTTTTTAAAGATTTTATACCTCTGGTTCTACAACATGCATTCCCACAGTGAAGTTCAGGTTCCATGAAGATTTTCTAAAATGCAGGATTTTAATTTCTGTCTACATCTCCATGAATTCTCCATACAGTGGGCTATAGAGGATTAAGTTAATGAAGTATCTCCTAAGAATGTAATGAAGTATTAAGAAATGTGTAAGTAATGGAGATATAGTGTGGATATTTTGGAGGCCAAAACTCAAATGATTGTCACATACTGATTAAGAAATCCTGAGGAGTGTGGATGCACTGGTTTTGGTGAAACCACGACAGTGGAGGATGGTGGGTCAAATCCTCAAGTAAGCAATGTAATATAAACTTTGAAGAAAGTCTTTCATATCCCATTTAAATCTATAATAGCAGGGTAGAGTTAGTAGGTTGGAACAGTTCTTTCAGTGGTAATAGAAATCTCAATGATTTCAGAATGCTCAGAAGCATCACCCATGACAAAACTAAGGTTTTTCATCTGGGAAACAGAAAACAAAATTTTTTCAGCAGCACTTTGCAATTTTTTTTCTTCTTGCTATGTCTCTTTCTTCTTACTATCTTGGTTTGATTTGCAGTGTTAATAGAGCATGTAGCAAAAGTAGCTGTATTGGCAGG
>VZRO01000338.1:405199-423192 GCA_013397915.1 Daphoenositta chrysoptera
TAGGCTAAAAGAGTCTCCTATCCCTGCGTTCCCGGTTTTCTTTTCTTTCTGTTAATCCGGATCCCGGATTTATAATTTTTTTTGCTACCGAATTTTAATTAATTAATTTTATTAATTTCTTAATTAATAAATGCTTTATTTTTATATAAAAATAGAAGCTGTCTTCTGTTTTTGACAGCAGGAGTTAATCGAAGAAAAACTAGAAGTATTAAGTAATTCCATATTTTCCCATCTGATTTCATATTCAAGCTTTCTACATAAAAGGGATGCCATTTTCTGTCAACCAGGTTGTTCAAAGACCTTCTGACAAATGGCAAATAATTCGAAAACCATCTTCTGTTGTAACTTATGTAGGCAGAATTTCCAAGATCTTTAATAAAAATTTGATTGAGAAGAGAGTTATACGTGGGAATTTAATTCCTTCCAATACACAGGGATTTGGTTGTTTTTGCAGAAAGAAAAAATTTTTACACATTTGTCTTAGAGGGCTAATAATAAAATAGATATTCGGATCTAATCAGACTGTTCAAACTCAGACCTTCTCTGTCTAGGAAAGACAGAAAAGATATTTTATGGCTGCTTGGTACCTTATAAAATCAACATCATTGTCCTTGTTCATTGGCCCTTTCATTGTGTAGGAAAGATGTGAAGACCTGAATGGCAAAAGGTATTCCCAAATGTGATTTGTGTGTGTCAGGGTTAAAATGAATTGTGTGTAAAATTTTACATTGACTCACAGTACTTTGAGCATTAAAGACTCAATGGGATCTGTCTAAAATCTAGACATCAGTTTTAGAGGCTTTAGAGTTTTAGAGTTCTCAAGCATTGCTTTGCTTCTGAAGAGGTGCCAAGCCTTTACTCAGACCCTCCAAGGCAGGTGTGAAGAGTTCTAGACATTAGAAATTTGAAAATTTTTGTTGCTAAGGCTACACATCTTTCATAATTAAAAAAAAAAAAAAAATTGCTAATTTTAACATTTCATAGAAGAGTAACTTGCTCTCTGCAGTTGGTAATAGACCCTGCTTCACATATGTGAATTCAAAAGCAAGTTAGAATTTTCTGTCTTTAAGCCTTTTCTGCCAGTTACCAGTAGCCAAAAGTTTGGTGTCTAACATGTTTAATTACAGATAATCAAAATACATTCCACCTGTCATATCAACCCATTTTCAGCAACACAAGGGCCACCCTGATCTAACAAACAAGTTTAAAGTTCTTTCTGATTTTGTTTTTATGACCAAATGCAGCTTTATTACCCCATTCATATTCTTCTGCTCATAGTTGGCATACCGGGTACTAATTCTTCAGACACATGCATTTCAGGCTCTCACATGTACTCTCCTTCTGGAAACCTATATTTAGTCATCAGACCATAATGTTCATCACTATCATATTTGAAAGAACACAGGATGTATATTTATCACAACCTCATAAATGTAACTAATTCCTCACATATAATACAAGAGAAAAAATTTCTTTAAGCTTTTCCTGTCTGAAGATGAATTTATACACTTTACTGCTCAAAATTCTTCAGACAAGGCTTTTTACTAATCATGACTTCATTAAATAAAACAAACCAGCAAGCATGTGGCCAGTGGTGCGATGCCAGTAACCTGAAAGTATTGCTTTTCTTTTGAAAAAACTATCAGCCTAAATTTTCAGTATCTGGAGAGAAAGATGCTATATCATAGCATGGCTCTAGAAGTCTCTTGATTCTAAACCTAACATTGGAGAAAGTGGAGGGAGGGGGTGGGGAGGAGGAAGGGAAGGGAAGGGAGGAAGCCTGATAACTTTTTTTAAAAGGAAGAACAGAACAAGAAACATAATGTCTTAAGACAGATTAAAAATTGAACAATGTCTTGCTTATCTACTAAAAGTGGTAACTTTATAATCAGTTCTTTAATATTAAGTATATTTTTAAAATTTGCTACATAGAATTCATGTTTATATTCACCACGATAATTGAGTTATCTGAAATATCTGCAGTTTCTTAGCTTCAAAGTGCTCTCTCATGTGTCCCAGATCTGCCAGCAAAACTCTTCCACTGCTGCTGTCTTCTAGCATAGTTGACACTAATGGTCCAGTCAACTTCTCTTCCAAGCAACCTGGTATAAATAAATTAGCAAGCAGTGGGTTCACTTGGAGCTGCGAAGGGGCAGCAGCAGAATCCAAGTCTGTCAAGCTGCCGAGGGAGACTTGGCCAAGCAGCTCCTGTGCAGTGCAAGGCTCCAGTGTGACCCCTGCTCTGTGACCAAGTGTGCTGGAACCAGCTGGTCAGTCAGCAGCCAGCTGCTCCTCGTACTCAGGAGGGGAAGGAGTCATTCTGCTGGGGCCCAGCTGCCATTGGATCCGAACTGGAAGGTAGATGTGGCCTTACCCACTCATCTGGCCTGTCACACCCCCTCTGTCATCTGCCCATTCATCCTGGCATCTTGGGAGAGAAGTTTCAGAGATCTGCAAAAAGAATTATGTAGTAGTAGCATAGTCAAGTGACCAGGTTTGGAAATCCTATCTCTGAGCAGCTCAAAATCTTCCTGTCATAAAATCAGCACTTAATTATTATTACATGAGACTTTCTAATATGCCTTTACAGGAAAATCAGCCTGCCCAAATCTGCCAAGCATGATACTGGAACTTTAAGATAAAATCTGTATTAGGCAAAGTGACCTCTACTTTGAGCATCTCACAGTAGATAGCTTTTTTAGTTCAGGAACAGCACCTACATCAATTCATAGATTTTTCAGTTTCAAAGAATTATAGGTTATTGGTTCTACATGCAGCAATGTAAAAAGCAGTCTCTAAGAATGCAGTAGAGATTTAACAATCTCTGAGCATTGTAGTAAGTATTTTAAAGTTCCCTTTGCCCTGATATTTTAGTGCATGGCTAGTAGTTACTGGGTGATCTGGTACATATTTGACATTTGTTGCTTCTCAGTGCTACTAAAAATGGGAGCCTTTTGGTTCAGAAAATCAGGTGTCTGCAATGGTGACTCAGGGGATGATACATGCCAGTCAGCTGAAGGACTGGAGGTGGGATCCTAATTGAGTTGTGCCTAACTGCCTGTGTGAATTGAATCAACAATCAAAAGCCTAAAAAAATCCATGGCCCTGACAAAGTCTGAGGGAGAAAAATGGTGGCTTAGTGAAGACAAGTACACCAACCAAAATTAGTGTCAAAGAAGGGGAGGGATGAGAGTTCTTCTCTCCCTCTATCATTAAAATTCAAATTGTAGATGTGGTGCCTGCGTGAGGCTGGGATTCCAGCTGCTGTCTTGAGCTCAGTGTCTAAACTGTCTGATTAGACTGGACAGGGACAAGAGAAACGGAGACTGGGACAGAAAGGCAGAAGGATAATAGTTTCCTTGGAAAGCTGGCTAGTGCTTACTAGTATTTATGCTTTAAGAGAAATGGGAGCATTTTGGGTAGGGAAAATTTTCTCTGCAGTATTTGATAGTCTGCAGAAGTACACAGGAAGATAAAACAGCTAAAGCTCTTGGCTCTTTGGTACAGACACTTTCTTGCCTCCTCTTTGAGACTGGTATGGAAAATGTTAAGATTATTGTCTCTAGTAAGGCTGCATTTAGCATCAGGACTAGGATGATGTTACTCTAATTCCAGCACTGCAGGCAGAAAAACTGATCAGCACAGATTAGGAGAAGCAATTACCCTGGTGAGGAGCAGCACCTGTTTGGGTGGGGGAATTAAATACAGTAAACATAGTCTAAAAATATTCCAAATACATTATAGAGCTCATTGAAAATGCCTAAACCTTATAGCTAGGTCTGTGCTTAGATTTTTTGAAATATTCCTGCGTGCCTTTGCTCCTGTAGTCATTGCACGTCCCAACCTGATCTCAGGTGCTTCTGTTGCTGGGTATGATTTGGACATGAATCAGGTGCCACAGGGATGCAAAACTTATGATTATCTTCCAAAACTATTATTATATTCAATGTTATATTATGCAGAAATACATTACACCGATTTTCTAGCTTTACATGAGAAGGATTAAACTATATGATGAGTAAAAGAAAATTACTCACATGCAATCCTTTTCCATCAAATATAATCACGTTCTCTAGAAATGCAGCTTTTCACACTCCCCTTTCCAAGCAAAAAATGATGGCTAAAAATCCAAAACAGTCCAAAGTTACATATCTCTTTTCTTGACACTAATACTGGGAAAAGGCAATAACTTAGGAATGCAATGTTTAACAGGGAGTTGGATTATTTTAATAGAAAAAAATTCAAAATTACTCAAATTAAAGGTTAGCTCCGCCGTTTAAAAAATAAATTTTAGGCATTTCTCACGAGTTGATCAATCTTAACAGACCTAAAGGATAAATGGAAAAGGAAAATAAAGTATGTCAAAGAACCCTAACTAAATTCAACATTTTGGTGAATATTTATATGAAAAACTTAAATACATTAAAATTAATACTCAATGGCAATATGTACGTTTTAAGACTATCCTTTGGTTTTTTCCAAACTAAAATTTTGTTCTGCAGGTTTTAGCCATACATTTGAAAATACTCAACCACCCGATTTTATTACATATTTAGGCAGACATACTGAATTCAGAAATATGTTTGTGTATCTTGTTTTGCCAGAGGAATGTTAGCTTTAACACAGGCAAAAGGCTTTTCACTACAGAATCCTTAACCAGAGCTGAAATTCTCAGCTCAATGTATCGGTTTCTTAAACAAAAGATATTGCCCTACAAAAAAAGTAAATGAGAAGAGGCCCTGCAAATCAAAGTTGCTGCTCTTCATCTTCTGTGTGGGAGGACTGCCAAGTGAATGCAATTCACAATTCAATGTGTTCAGCCCATCTGCATCAGCCTGGCTTATATATCCACTGAGGGAGGCAGGAGTTTGGCAGGCTGTGTCAGCAGGTTACCTTGCCATTGTGAAAAAGCAAAGCAACAGCATGCTAGGCATAATGAGACAAATGTTGTGCATTCAGGTCTCCAAAGTATTTTCTTGCTAAAGGAGAAGAAAAGACTGGCCTGCATTAACTCTCTGGATATGCTTCTTGTTTACATGGCCCCGTCAATTGCGTTTTCCTCCCTGAGGTGTTAAAGGTGCATTTATGAATGCAGTAAGTCAAGCCTGTGAAATGATTAAAGTCTTATTTCTTGTATATTATATGTCATGGAAAAGAACATGTTAAGAATATGAGTCATCTGTGATTTATACCATGGCTGGAGCAAAAGTGTCTTGGTTCATTTAAGGGAAATCAGCTATACTTGTGGCAGGTATGAAGGGGCCAGGAAACAGAAGTGACATGGAGGCAGAGGTGAATGAGACAAAAAATACTTGATTCTGCACAACAAGCTTCTCCACATCAAAAGGGGAACTCTTGAGAAGCACTAAAAAAGGAAATGGTGACTTCTACAAATTTATGAGTTTGTAGAAGTTATGAGTTGTGGAAGTTTGTTTGCAAAGCCTGGAGCATTCCCTCAGAGTTGCTATGGACAGCAAAGTGGGGCCAAGGGAGCAGCCTGAGAGTCCCTCACAGAAGCACCCAAGGGGATGACATGGAAGGAGTGGGCTCAGTTGCAGCAGCCTGCTGTTGCTGCTGCCAGCACTTACCAGGAAAGTTAGCAAGGAGCACAGGGACACCTGGCAAGGCCCGGGAGGAGGAACAGGAAGGCAGGGACAGAGTGCAGACACAGTAGTTTGCTACATGTCTGGTTCAGTGAAATAACCTGACCCCTCTCCTTTCTCACAGATTCAGGCTCTTCTTCTGCACTGATACACTGACAACTGCTGCCATCTGTCTAAAGGAATATGACAGCACCCTCAATATTTTATCTAGCTGACACAATGGATTCACACATACATTGGGAGTCATATCATTAGCACTGCTTTCTCCACCACCTCTACGTGGTCTTCTGTCCCTTCCTCTGCTAGAGCTGAAAGAGTAGCCCTAAGGCTGATCTAAATTACTGCTCTCCAGGGTTGTCATGGTAACAGGAACTGGCTGAGCAACCCAGGCATTTTATCTTTTCCTTGAACATATTCTGAACGCTACATTCGGAACAGGGATTGCAGCTGTGCCATCCCCACGGGCTTCCCTTCTCTCATAGAGCATGATCAGGTTGCCAGCTAAATCAGACTTCTGCCTGCTTTACAACATGTGAGTGGCAGATCTCTGCCAAAATGTTTCCAGACTCTGCTGAATGATTTTAGTGGTCAGAACTGTCATTCTACACTTGGTATATCGACAGGAACATTATATTTCAAAATACCCCTTCACTGGAACTTGCTAAACAACTTGTGGAATTTTTAAAAATACACGCTCTCATAAAAATTCAACTTGTGTCAAAAGACACTTTTGTGTTTCCTTTCCAGGACTATTGAAATGAATCACTCGCTACAAAAGTGTTTTAAAAGATAACAAAAAAATAAGTAATGGGGGAGGAAAGGAAACCTTCTGGCAATAATAAAACCAAAATAATCTGAATTCAGGAACCTTCTTTCTGGAGCCTTCTCTTCCTACATAGAGACGTTCTTTGCTTGAACTTTAATGTTTATTAATGTTGTGCAACATGTGTGCTTATTCACTTGGAATTTGTCTGTCTTTAAGATTATAAAGTGTTCAAAGAATAAAGAAAGATGAGCATGGTTATCCTGGTTATCTAGATAGTAAGTTGTGATATTAGAATGGTACTGAATTTGACAAAAGGAGAACACAGTGCCAGAAGATTCTTCTTAAAGAGAAAAGAGCTGCCTGTGGTTTTGCCTTGAATTCTTCACACTAAAGGTTAGAAAGCACGAGTGTCTTCTGTAAGTACTTTGTGGATGAGGCTGTGCTGATCATAAAAAAATTGTGCTGGATTAGCCTTTAGAGTCTGGGTGGATTAGTGGAGAATGGGCTTACTTTTGCCCATTTAACAGATCATTGAAACAGATGGTAGAGAGCTGAATGACATATGACTGCAGCTAATGGAGCATTGCCTGTGCAGCTCTACTCCAGATTCTGATCTGATGATTAAGATATTTGCTGCCTGAAGTGAATGAGTGGAGAAGAGTCATATACGGTGCTACCCAATTTACAGTTTTTAAAGCCAGGGAGCTGGAGCTGCCCAGCTCACTTTTGCACAGAATACCTCATTTATGGAGAAATAGGTTGGGCCACATTCCTAACACTAGGATTTGATTCCTTTATTGTATGCAATGTTTGTAATATTAGTCAATTCTTCCCATCCGTCTAATACATTTCAGCTCCACATTAAAGGATTTGAGTATGTGAAACCTTCCAAACAAAGAGCAATTATCTAAGAAAATTACCTAACAGGTTATTTTCCTCCTTCATACCAGTAGTAATATAGCCTTTGGTTCTTGTTTCAGCAATAGCTTTGTTTCGAAAGGACTTTCCTGTCAATACATGCTCAGCTATCATGGCTGCTGCTGCAAAAAAAAATTATAAAGATTATCAGGAAAAAAAGAATATTAACAGTCTTTGTATTACTGGAGCACTAAGACTCATAGTCAAATATTTACTGTGCTCAAAATAAACCCAGGATACTCAGAAAATATTTGCAATCAAAGCATTGAGCAAATCAATTTAGCTAGGGAGAGCAAAGAGCAATGATACAATGCAGGTTTACAGTTAGGGATATAAATTTTGTCATTCTTATTCCACTGCATTAAATATTTGAAAATATTTTAAAACTGCACATCAAGATTTGTCTGTAGAGAACGGCAACGAATATCCTCCAAGGGCAAAACAAGAAAATTTCATGCTCCCTGGAGAAAACTATTTCACGAAAATGCAAGAGAAGGATTTTGTGTGCGTAGCGCTTCCAGAGAGAGGAGGAGGAAGAGGAATCACACAAAGTACTTCTCACCGTCTAATCTCATAAATGCGGTAGCTGGAAGGAAAAATGTCATTACTCACACTTACTTTCCATCAGGAAGCTCCTTCTCATAACTAAGCACAACAGCTCTCTATTTTTGTGTGCACGAGAAATGGTACTGTCAGACTTCTGCTGTGCAGAAAGTACTACCAGAGTAGTTTGCTTTTATTGGTTTGTGGGTTGGGAGGCTGGTTTGATTAGTTGCATAGCAATTTATTAAATGACAAAGTCATGTCTTCCAAGTTTTGAGGGGATTTTCATGACAAAATAAAGAATAATTTTCACTTAAAGCCAGCTTCTAAGTGGCTTACTTATAGACTGAAGTAAAAATTCTAATTGCTACATCTATCTAAAAACTGTCCATTTTCTCTCTAGTCCTCTAATAAAGGGAACAGATCTATTGACCATCTGATGACTGCCATTTCTCTTGTTTTTCCTCTAGTTCCAGACACCAGGGTTTCTAGTATAGCAGCCTACAATGTAAAAATAATCTTCCATAAGGTGACATAGAAAATATGTCTTGTCACAGTCTCTTGGGAACTTACTTGAAGATTCTTCAGAGACTTGGACTTCCAAGACAGTACACAGCAGAGGCAGGATTCTTTTGGGTTTTCTGCTCAGGAAAGGATGTACTCTAGGTATTCATACAAGATGCAACAAATAAATGCTCAGAGATATGCATATGTGTATATACATATACACACAAGTATATGCATGTATATCTATTTCCATACGTGTATATAAATGTATATATATAAGGTTACAATTTGTCTTTATGCAAACTATATTAAATGGGATGGAAATTTCTGAGCTCTTTTATGACTTTTTTATGCATACGCAGTTCTCATTCACATACTTAGTGAAGTAAAACACTTTGTAATTCAGCAGCCTGGAAGAGTTTCTGCAAACTACATTCTTGATCCTTGCAAATTTCAGACAGATTACAACGTTTAAAAGATTAAATTAATCTGTGGTTTCTTCTCTGTAATTCCAGTTAATTTTTCATATTGTAAGTGTTTAGCACATAAAGCTCTTCTGATTCCCAGTGTGGTTTGGGGGGTTATTTGACATCTAAGAAATCTTTATCTCTGCTCTCCAGATACACATACCACAGGGAGCAACCTGACACCTCCTCAGGTAAGGTGACAGCTCCCAGAGATATGTACATTTTTCTGATAATCCATCATCTTTTCAAACTCTTTTTTTTTTTTTTTTTATGATGGTCTCTGAATCAATAGAGACAAGATGCTTTGATGGCAGCCTGTTGCTGGAGATTTTCCTACTTGCCTATTTCAGTGCTTTGCTTAGATACTGACTCCCATGCCCATTTCATGATCCAGTCCCTCCTCTGACTTGGAAACAAGGTAAGTAGTATGATTATTTTCAGTTCACAGTTATGCTGTGCTAGAAATTTAAACAATACAAAAGGTTAAGCAATGACTGAAATAGCCATTTAACTCATCTATTTTCCTGCTCCTTCCTGAGGAACACTCAAAGCTGGTATAAGAGCATTTTACTCTGACCTCAGTATGCTTGACACCTGTTTTGACTGTAATGTCTTGAACATGTGGGTTCTTTTTAACTCAAACAAAATCTTCCATTTCCAAGCTGTGTGCCCCACCTCCACTGCTTTAGAAGCAGGATATTGTCCAGTGAATAGTTGTACAAAAGCTGGAGAGACTGGCCTTTTGGATGGTTAGAATGACCAGGATGATAAAGAGCTAGGAGCATATTTTGCATATTGGAAACGTATGTTCAAATACTAGATCCCAGTGTACAGCACAAAGATAGAGAAGGGTCTCTGTAACACTGTGCTGTGTCTCTGAACTAGAGTTCCTTCTGATTCCCTACTCCCTATTCCCACAGACTCCACACTGGATTTTGAGAAACTTTCCTAAATTATGATAAAAAAACCACCAAAAAATTCTCTGTCAACTCAGCACTGAACACCCAATGCTTCCCAAAGTTTTAAAGATCCAATTTATTGGTTCATTGCCTGACCAATTGGCTCATAAGAAGATGTGAAATGGAGGGAATATGAAAAGTGTTTTTCCCTAAAGCAGATTTCTGTCATTTTCTAAAGGATTCTCTAACCAGGGACTACAATGACAAGAGTATCTACAGTCCACAGGGAAAAAAAAATATAGCAGGATTTTCAGAGTGATGTCTGAAGCCTCTTTTCTAATAACACCACCTGACTTCCCCAACTCTGTTGACTCTACCCCATGGAATAGGCAATTTCCTACAAATTTACTGGTAGCTTTGGAGGCTGGAAGTGTAGCAAAGTAATGGAGCTGACATGTTGTTTCAAGCAGGATTTTCTTCTAAAGCTGTATTTATTTGGCTTAGTTTCAAAATACAGAGGAAGCTTCAATGTAGTGATGGGTTTGCTTTCATCTGAAATAAAAAGAATTTATGCTACTCATTTTTTTAGCAAAATCAAACTGCAGAATTTGAATTTTGCTTAAAATACTTTTCTTCCTGACATATTTCAGTTTAAGGACTGGAATCAAAATTTAACCAAAGCTGCAGCTTCCTGTTCTTCCAAATCCACAGAAAAGCTCTGGTCACAGAAGTCCTCAGAAAGTTCAGTGCACAAATAGAGACAGAGCTCTTTAACAAATAATACCTTTTTACCCAGCTGAGCTGAAAGGAGCTATCAATCACCCAGGAAGCCTGATACAGCTGTTCACTGCCCAGGATCATCAGGGGCCACAACATCTCTATC
Source organism: Daphoenositta chrysoptera (assembly GCA_013397915.1). NCBI lineage: Eukaryota > Metazoa > Chordata > Aves > Passeriformes > Daphoenositta > Daphoenositta chrysoptera. Next base: position 415,786 of record VZRO01000338.1, read on the forward strand.
CACAGCAGTAGAGCAGCTGCTTTTGAAAAGCACAGCTCTGCAACTGTCTTCCCTTACCATGCCAGATTTCTGTACCTGTTTGGCCTGGAGTAACACAGAGCCAACGAGAACAGTGTGAGGATGGAAAGGAGGAATAAAGACTGTCACCTTGAAAAAGCAATAAGACTGCGTGTGGAATGGCAATCAAAAGGGTGATACAGCGACCTCTGAATGAGCTGCTTGGATAATGTCTTGGGAGCTGGCACTGCATGGAGGCAAATTTTAAAACACAAACAATAGAATGAGATTTCTTGATGAACGTTCATGGAATCTAATTCCACTGGTGGTTTAAGCATCAAAGCTCAAATACTTTAAATGATCAGAAGCCTAAATTAGTTATTTTTGTTGCCATATTTTAATTCATAATAATTGTAACACTATTTGCATACAGAATATCAAAAGAAATAGGCCACTGTAAATATACACCTATGCTTTTTAATTGGCAAAATTCTTCTGAACTGTGAGCTTAAAAATGCAACTAGAGCTATTTTTTAGATTATGCATTTTCTTATTTACTTATTTCTAGAATAGAATGGAAAAACTCTAGGGTCATTTATTTTAAACCATAATTTCTGACAGGTTGTGAATTAACTTAGATTGCAAAGTCACCTTGAAAAGCTCATCCAACAAGATTTGTAGAAAAATAAATAAGGATTTAAATACTCTGGAAAAATAGTGCTTTCAGTAATTTTTCTCCAATATGACCATAAGAAACCTCTGGAGTTCTTACATCCTGTTTTGTGTCTGTACCCTTGCCCTCTCCATGCCCTTCAAAACATTACAGAAAATTGTGGATTAACTGGGTAGGATTCTGCTGTCTAAACATTGATGTCTAGAGAAGCTAAGCAGAGTTGGCAAATATGATACAGCAGACATAGAATTTGACAGCATTAGATTTTATGATTGTGACATAGAGAGGATGCAATGCAAAACTTCTTCAGCACTTTCCTGAACTGAAAGGAAAGTGTCCAGACGTAGCTTCCTTGCATGAAATCTCAGGGAGGGGGAGACATGATGTAGAATAAACAGCGATGAACAGAAAACAGGCACGTGTATATATATAAATCTAAATAAAATGAAATCTTCATGTCACTTGCACTAGGTAGATTAATCCCATCTGACTTGATACATCCAGTAAACATTTAATTCCAAAGAATTATTCCTCTGTCTTCAATATATGAAAATAAATACAACAGTGAAATAGTTTTAGAATACAATCTAACAGAATCAGTGTAACATCACTGTGAAAATTTTAAATCTACATGAGACTTAAGAAAAAAACCCCCATCAGATAAACTATTTGATTTTTAAAAATCTTACATTTTAAAGGTTTCCACCTAAATATAAACATTAAAAATTTGTCTGTAGAGAGTGTCGTATGCATTTAGTGGATGTAGTGCAAAAACAGAGATGAGCATCTAAAGTCTCTTAAATCATGTCACCCTCTCCAACGTTCTGAGAGGCACTATTAAAATATACTTTTGGTATACAATATACATATTGACTACTTTGTGTATAAATATATACACTAAGTCAGCATATACTTCTTGTAGTTTGAAAATTCCAGTTAAAGGTATGTATGTGCTGAATAGCACTCAAAAGAAATTTATTGAAGGAGTTGGAAGTAAGGATGGAGAGAAATATAGCAGGCAAAAGAGGAAGAAAGAGCTACTTTTTGCTGAGGGATTTCGAAAGCATTCATTTTTGAATCCATTCCTCTTGAAGTTAATGATAAAACTCTTACGGATTTTGGTGACAAAAAGACGAGTACCCAGACCTTTTGAAATTTTCTTCCTATCAGTATCTCTCCCTACTGAAGTGTTGCTTCTGTGACTTCATGCTTAACGGAACAAAAGAAAACTCCATTCTTTTGAGACTGTGAGAGTGGAGGCAGAAGGAGTGAAAGAATAATAACAGAGCAAGAAATAAAGAGCTAAAATTTCTTTTACTGTGCAGCTGAAGCCAATGGAGCAACACATGTCACATAAGGAGGAACCCCAAGAAGTTTGTTAATAATTTGTGTCCTCTGGAAACATATGCAGCACATTATTTCACAGCCACTGTCCTCATTATATAATGGGTCCAAAAGTATCATTATAAATTAAAAAAAAAAATAAAGCATCGATTAGCAATCCCCCAGATCCTTTTAGTTCTCAGGCTCTAAGAAGAGTTGATGTATTGTTGTAGCTTCTGCTTTTATACAAACAAGGCTGAGGTAATTGTTCCCTAGGAATGATTTAGGGGGGTTGAGTATCTTACATGTTTTTATCACTCTGTTTCTGCTAAAATGAATGTTAGCTTGCTATTTTTTGAATATATTGTAATGAAAATTGCAAATTTAAAATAAGGTTTTCTGATATTGGGATATAATTTTCATCAACCCTAAAACTTCTGTGATGACTTTTAAAGCAAATAGTCTCTTGCATGAACTTTCTAATTAACAGTTAAAAAGAAACTGAATGTATGCAATAAACTCCGTGACTTGAATATCTCAGCATTTAAGTATCCCTTTTCTAGAACTGGCTTCTCACTTAAGGAATAAATGTTCCGGGAAATCCCACTGTGTTGGTGTTTTCTGTGTCTTCCATGTATGTGCTGAAAGTTTCCCTTTTACTGATTTCTTAGCTACATCAAAACTAAGTGCTGTAAACTAGTATAAATTTTGCTGGGCCTTTGCAATCTCTCAGCCTGTTGGGGTCAAACAAAGGATAAGCACCAAAGGATAAGGAAATATGGTCAGCAAATCAGAAGTCAGACACAGATAAACAAACCCAGTTTCAGGGTGATGGAGGTCCCCTGGCCAATATTGCTGCAAGAGGCTACAAGTTTAGATCTCTTCATTGGCCAACTGCTCCCATCAGACTATGACAAAGCATTCAATAATCTTAACAATTAAAGGCTAGACCAATGAGTAATTATCAATTTCTAGATTATTTTTCAGCTCTAGCACTGATCAAAATCTGGGGACTTTTATGAGAAAAATTGCCTTGTTGATGCATTTTTATAGTGTCCTTTCTAAAAAAAGTCACTTAATCTAACCTCTAGGCTGAGTATAGTCTTATAGCCAAACGAGAAAAAAAAGACAACCAACCAATCCCAAACCCAATACAATTAATGTTTGCTTTGGTTACTTCCCACTCTAAATATTACAGAAAATGTCTTTTAAGATCTGGAAAAAATTATTTTCTGCTGTTGCTTTTTATAAAAGATCATATTTAAGTGAGCAAGTTGATTGGTAACAGCCAACATGGCTTTACAAAGGGCAAATCATGCCTGAAAAATTTCGTGGTATTCTATGATGAGGCTACAGCATTGGTGGATCCAGTAGAGCAACTGACATCACCTACTTGGACTTCTGCAAAGCATTTGACCCTATCCCACATGACGTCCTTCTCTCCAGATTGGACAGACTGGGATTCTGACCCCTTAGCATTCTATGAAAAGTTCCTTTGCAATAAACTATGTAGGGAGGAAAGGGTTAGGAGCAGAAGAATGGTGGGGAGGATGGTAGATTGGCTGAAGTAACCTTGCAGCTGGGAATGCCAAGGCCTGGAGGATGACAGTGTGGAAAACCACATATATTGTGCCTCCTGCTGACTGTTTGAGAAGTAGAATTTCTGTGTAGAGATAACATAGATGTTTGCAGAGACGTGGAGGCACTCCCACAGACCTGCTTGAGCTCCCAGTCTTGGGAGGGAGAACATCAAAGCTCAGAGATCATAAAAGAGCAGAGGGGAGATCACAGCATGGGCCCTCAATAAATGCATGCAAACAGAGCCTCGCCAACTGCTGGGACAGGGTCAGCATGGTGGTGCCAGCATTCCCACCTGTGTGTCTCCACCTGGGTGTTGCTTTGGGATCCTCCAATTAGTGAGGTAATGAAATAAATTCCCTCTTTGCATTCCAGCCATGGTTTTGTGGTGGTTCTGGGTGCCTGCCTGTGTCAACTCACACGACTAGTATAACCATTTCAAAACTGCATAGAATAACCCAAGAGAGCTAAAGATTTTGCTTCTGGAACTGTCCTTACCATCACCAATATAAATTTTCAAAGCTTATATTTATACAATTATAATATAAGTTTTATAGTATAAGCTTTATTAGTAGACATCTGAGGTATGGCAATAATTCCTTGTAGTTAGAAAGTCAATATAATTGTTCTCTCATACTTTTATAATTTATAGCCCAGTGCCAACTGACTTTAATAGTTACTACATAATAACAGTATTTTACATTACAAGTGCTTACCACAAAATAGGGTATATTAACCACATAGAGTGTCAGAAATACAGCTGCATGTGGGTTTGTTTTGTAACAGAGACTGCCAATGCTAACAAGAATACACAGCTGTTGAAAACAAAAACCTTCTCAGTACAAAAATTGCTTCATTATTTCTACATTCAGTAGGGCTGGCAGGAGTCTTTCAAAGGAAGTGCTTTCATTTAATTAATAGCTGGGAAAAAATATAAATTTGGACACTTTGGTGAAGTGTTGTTTCCCAACATTACCTCCCCTCATTTTGATACCTTTCATAAAAGGTGTTATCATTATCCAGATTCTCAGTGTCATATAAAAGGGATATGCTAAAATGGGTGGGAAATTCCATTGAGGCTAAACATTGTTTTGGAAATCATATCTATAGGGTCATTACTTTATTTCTGGAAGCACAATCCTCAAATGAATAGGACTGTTCAAAGTATATGCAGTAAATAATCCAGAAACCTGCAATTCTCATCCAGCAAACTGATCACTATGAAGAAAGACTGAAAGAGAATACAGGCTAGAATCTCAGCTACCTCATGGATGAGTTCAAGATGAATATGCAACATATTCAGCATATCCTACAGTGATTTAAATTTTTTTGATAATATTATTCCCATTTCAGCAGAGAGAGCAATTAAATCCTACAAGAGAAGTAGAACAATTTTTTTTTCTTTTTTTCTTTTTCTTTTTCTTTTTCTTTTTCTTTTTCTTTTTCTTTTTCTCTTTCTTTTTCTTTTTCTTTTTCTTTTCCTTTTTCTTTTCCTTTTCCTTTTCCTTTTTCTTTTCCTTTTCCTTTTTCTTTTCCTTTTCCTTTTCCTCTTTCTTTCTTTCTTTCTGTTTCTTCTCTCATTAATAATCTATCCATAATAAATCATAATATATATCTATAAATATAAATCTATAATAAACATTCAGGCAACTTCTCTTGCTGATGTGGGACACAAACGGACCAGTGGAATTTTAAGCAAGGAAGAAAGGATGACTCTGGGACCCCTGGCAAATGCTGGGATTCTCTTGGGACATCACCTTAGAAAGATAGAGTAGTGATGCTTTCTCCTTTTGTTCAACACACGGACTTGTTAATTTATGACTGATGACTGATCATTAAAACTCCCATGGTGGTGATTCTTTGCTTTGGATATTCTTCTGCATCACCTGACTTGCAGATCAAAGCAGCTGAGGGAAAGCTATCCTAGAGCATGTTCAAACGTCTCTCTATGGAGACGTCAGATGTTTACAGGGAGATGACTGTCATGTGGATAACAGAAGATTCTAGGTAGTTAAATTGTCTGTTCTACACCTCCAGATACAAGAAAAGGTATTAATGCATTAAGATTTTGTTCTCTGTGTGTGTTACTTTTTTTTTCCCTTGAAAAGCATTGCTTGAGAGAATTCACCCAAGACTTTGTTCCTTTAAAGTTAAAGGCAGATCGTAAATTTAAAAGCTGAGTATACACTAACTTTGACAGAAGAAAAAATACAGATCAGTCAGCAATCAGTAGAAGAGTCTGGCCTTCTGCATTTGAATCCTGTAAAGCACTGTTGCCAGAGAGAGCTCCCAGGTTTGTTAAAACATCTCCCTCCCTCTGTTCCTTCTTCCTTTGAAGTAAATTTCTTTCTCCTGCCGTTACTGCTGTCACTGCTAAATTATATATGCCCTCGTGTTCTAAAAACTCTGCATCAGGCACAGTAGTCAAGCACCATTTCCTTCTGTAGCTTACAGCTGTATGAAACTCAGGTTTCCCTGAGTTTTTGGGTAATTCTGCCTCCTTGAATGTTTAACCTTTTTATTATGTATCCTCCAAAAACGAGGAATATCCTCCACTCCGTGTGTTGGAATAAAGTAGACTTGTTCCAGTTCCTCAGTATTAGCCCCCAGCACGTCTTTCACAAAAGAAAGATTTTCCATGATTCAGAGTCAAATTTAGGAAAATCAAACCAATTAATCAAGGTACAATTACACTGTAAAATTAGGACTATCTCCTGAAATGCTTAAATCTGCTGGAATATCCAGTTTCTCTTTGGCAAATATAAGTATCTGCATTAGCTGAGGTCTCAGTAATATGAAACACTGAGAAAAAGAAAAAGCAAAAAATAAAAGTGTGCTGAACTGGAAAGGAAGAGGCATGTTACTTGTGCCTAAATATGATCTCAAGGTAACCAGCTAAAGTCCATAGTAACTCCAGTTTAACTTTGACTAAATGAGGCAGACCTGCAGTATAAGAAACAGAAAAGTGTTGTCTTGGTTTGGTTTTTTTTCCTGCTTTGGTCTGTTCTTTCTGTAGTAGTTCTCAACATAACACAATCAAATAAATACAATATCCGTTTGTCTATAATCGTGTAACAAAAGGGTGAAAAACAAGATAAAGGATATATATTCCCATCTTCTGCAGGACGATAATGGACTTGTACTGAAACCAACCAGAACATTTTTTAGCAATTGTATTCTACATTGCTGCAGTTTTCCACTTCAAATTTAAGCAACTAAATCTAAAGGCACTTCACAATATAAGAGGAATCTGAAGTCTTTTAGAGGTGGTTTACTGGAAATTGGGCAATTCAAGAAGTTCTTTGAAAACAGAAGATTAAATGAGGAGTGTCAATATCCATCTGCAGATCTGCTAGTAAGGAGCCAAAAAGCCATTTTGTTGCAAAAAACTAGTAATGCACCTTTTTATCAGATCCAAATTCCACCAAAGTCAAAGGTTTTTACATTGCTCTAAGTAGGCTCTCTGTCAAGGCCAAAGTTAAGGGTGCAGTCAGGACAGACATGAACACAAAGTGCTCTTATATTGGGGAAAGTGTTGGTTTGGGTGTACAGACTGTATCAGTGCCCACCAACCCTGGAAAAATGGATGCAGCCTTTTCCAAAATACAGCCCTAGTCTGGCTGAATAAAATGGCCTTTTCCTGCTAACTTCCCACACAAATAGAGGTATGTCTGGCTTTACTTGCAAACTGTCAGTCATGCTGCAGTGAGCACAGACATCATGAGTCACTCCTCTTTGAGCTCTAATCTCTGCTCATAGCGACAAATAAGCCTCAAAAATCAATCTGGTTCCGACCACTCACATCTTTTGGGATTTTTTTTTTTTTTTTTTTTTTT
>VZRO01000338.1:423206-471520 GCA_013397915.1 Daphoenositta chrysoptera
TTTTTTTTTTTTTTTTTTTTTTTTTAGTGTTAACAAAATATATTGCATGTTTTGGGTACAAAATTAGAGAACATAAAGTTTTAAGTATAATTAAATGAAATGCCAAACAGGCTGGAATGCACCTGTAATGGTGTTACCATCTTGCAATAAATATGTAAGCTAACTCCCAGACCTTTAGAGCCTTTTTTAGGTTACTCTTCTAGGCTTATGGCAGCCCAGTTCTTGCCTTTTCCAGGCTACTACAAATTTTAAAGCAACACAGTGCATAGCTCTTCTACAAGTCAGAAGATACATACATAATAAATGCCTTGAACTATAGTAAAAGAATCTACAATTAATGACTTGACTTAAAATTTCTTCCCAACAGGATTGTTACCTTCCTATATTCATTCTGTTATTGTCCACGATGTACAAACAGAAATATCAGTTGTCTTGTATATCACCTACATACCTATCTAGTTCGGGACTTCCTTTGCCACTAGGTTTTGTGGAAATAACTATTCCATGAGTTTCCTTAGTTTGAAGCCTTCTTCCAAAAGAGTATAAGGAGGTCTGCCAAAACAGCATTACCTGCTAGAGTTTCAGAGTTAAATATTGGAGAGAAATCAGTATTCCACATTCTAACCAATATCCTTGCTTAATATACGAATAAATTCTTTTTCTGTAACTACTTCTGTCATGGGACCCCCCATACTCTGAAAAAATACATCAATTTTAATTTTAGTTATAGTTTCAACAAAGCCTTACAGATCACCATCAACTGAGAGACTTTCCCCCTGAAAAATTTCACTGAAAATTTTAAGTCAGACTGGACAACACTGTTACAGAAAAATAATAATCCTAATTAACCTGCAGATTTGCTACTGTTTTAACTACTTTAGTCGAGGGCAGAACTTTACTTAAAAATGGAAACAATTACATGACTGAAAGTGACACAATTCCTGCTTTGTGAACATCTATATCAGAAGAAAATCATTCCTGTAAAAAAATTACTCCTTTACAGTGAGTTTGGTGGGCACTTAGCTGATGGCACGCTTTTACCACTATGGTCACAATTGTACAACTGGCATCTGTACAGACCTTAGAAATGCAATGTGTTGTTTCTCTATTCTCTTCCTAGCCTTGCTGCTTAATTTCCTTATTTATCTTACATATGGTCTTTCACATAATCAGTAAGAAAGAAAAGCTAGTTCTAAAATCAGATTTAATTGATGGAAAAGCATCAGTTTCAATCCAAAAGTACCATTTATAAGTTCAATACGAAAAGCTGCTTTTAATTTCCCTCTGGATTTGAGTAGCCTTCAATTGCATTATCACTTCTTCAAATGAGCAAAGGAAATTAAGAAAAAAATAGTGAAATCTAGTACTTACATTGAATGCAAGGGTGGATTTTATTTTTATGAGAGGTAATTACAACGTTCATGAAGTGGGAGAGATGTATGAGAAGAGTGTTACAGCAAAGCTCAATACTGCAACCCCTGCCAAAAAATCCCTCCACTGTTAATCATTTTGCAAGATATTTCTAGTTTGGGCAATAGGAAGTAAGGTGCTACACTATGCAAGTTTGATATAACATTGTTTAAGACACTGCAAGAGGATGTGTCAGCATAAATATGAAAGCCATAAGTAATAAAAGCCTCAAATAATAATATATGCACTCTCTCTGTCATCATTATGCACCATCATTTATGGATGTCACCATGCATTCTTGCTGAATCCTCTGGCAAGTGTCCATTAGGGCCATTTACTGTCAAGTAAGCATTCTCCTTGGTGGTACGGGTGATCCTTTCATAGCTTGTCAGAAAAACCTACAGAAAGACCCAATGATAATGGATATCTTGGAAGATGACTGTAAAAATATTTCCTAAAAAGAAAGAAAATAAAAATTATTTGGACATTTTTCTAAGTTAATTTCAAAATCTAGAATGCAAGTGTGGAATTCCTTTTCACAATATCAGAAAACAGTATTAATCAGAGCAAAGCTGAAACCCATACCCACTGTATAGGTTCAGGGTGTATGAGAGGGAGTGCATTTGAAAAAGTGGATTTCAGGAGAGTTATCAGAACTTTCAGCTTGAATTGTGGTGTATAAACTCCTAAAAAATCAATACAGAGCGACAGTAGGTAAGCTCTGCATTCAATGCTGTAGCTTCTCTGAATGTTCCCACTTCTTAATGTTAGCAGATACTTTTCTCTGTTCAATGGCTTGAGAGACAGCAAAGGTGCCGAGTGAAACTCCAGCCTTTACCCCTGATGTACAGTACAGCTGTGCAAGCTTTTAAGAACATCCAGAGAAGTGTAATACAAAGAGAAGATGTTGTAGGACAAAACTGCTATTGTCTACCACTGCAAAGGCTTTGCAAAGTGAATAACCCACAAAGTGGACCTGCTGTATTGTGACTGGCACCAGGCTAGGATGCAAAAACATTTATTATATCATTAATCTCTATTGGAAGCAAACATTTCTCTGCATCAGAAGAGTGGTGAAAATACACACCTTCATACAAACACACAATTATCAGTTTTGCAATTCAGACCTAAAGTGACTTTCAATGTAATCCAGGCTGATTGACAAAGTCAGTGAGAGCTACTGACAGACAGATCACACAAACTGACTAATTTTTGTTCAGACAAAAGAAGTTTTCTTAAAATAGATGAAAAAGACCATCCTGTCATACCAAGCAACATTTGGAGGTTCACATTTCAAGTGCTGTGTCAATGTGAGAATTCTTCATTATATTATTCATTAACTCTCAAAAACAGTAGGAAGAATTATCTAAATTAACATAATATATGTTTTATGATTCCTCCATCCAGGCTTGACACTTATGGAAAAATTATTTCAGTTTTGAGTGGAAAGCTAAGATATGGCATTGGGAAAAAATAACAACAATTTTTTCACTATTTTTTCCAAGCTACGTAGCTGCCTCGCTTTATTTGAACTTTATGCTTGTACTCGTTGTGGCTGCAGCTTATACTAAAGAAGTGTGAATCACAGCTTATATTAAACAAGTCGGAATCAATGCTGTGAATAGAGATTCGATCTTTTCTTCACAAATTCTGTTAATAAGATTTCTGGATTCATTCTGGCTGACTTTAACTGTCCTAAAGTTAGTGGCCTAGTCTAACCTCATTATCTGTCTTTCCTCCATGGTCAATACAGCAGGAGAGATGAACAGATATCTTCACAGACACATTTATATGGCTTTCCACTGTCACCTGTCTGAGGTGGCTTACTGTCAGCAGAAGTGAAGCCCACCTGCTTAGCAGTTGTCAGAGGTGTCAGTGAAAGGTGTTTGGTCTGACAGCCATGAAGCTCTGCAGAGCCCAGCTGCACTGCCTTCCACTGCAGCCTAACACCACTGAAACCTGGGACACAGAAAAAGGATTTGGAGTCATTTTTTTACCTATTTTACACCCGCGCAAGTCCATATGTCTTAACTAGAGAGCAACTTCTGACCTATTCGTGAGTGTTTGGAAAATTCAGAAGATGGAAGAAAAAGAGAGTTACAAACATAAGGTTAAAACCAGCAAAATCTGAAAATATAATTAATATATCAAGCTGGTTTTCAGATTTGCAGCAGAATACGGTTTTACCTGCTTTAAAATTTATTTAACTAAGCCTTAGTTAGTAACAAATGGAAATATTCTTAATGTTTTTCTAAAGTTTTTCTGTGCAATTTTTACTGCATTTTTTTCAAATATCAACATCATGGTTTATTAAAAGAGCTCCATCTTCTGGCAGCTGATAAAGAACAATTCATCACACATGAAGAAAGGCTTAAAATCATTTGCAGAATTTATTGAAAAATTGATCCTGAATAACCAATGTCTGCAGCTGCATTCCAGAGAGACTTTGTGACATTTTGATTTTATAGTAATTTTTTTACTTGTTAACCTTGATTTCTAATCTTTCATCAGGAAACTTACTCATTATCAAATTAAAATAAAAGGGTGACACATTAGAACAATCCTGAAGAAGGGAAGTCAACGTATAAGCAAAAAAGTACTGAAAATTTACTTCAGCTTTTCAGAAACAGCTGAATAAACATGAGAAGCATATTCTTTCACATTTTGACTGCCTGCCTTACCAGTAATTCAATATTTAGAAAAGGTAGTCAATGCCAAAAGAGGTAGATGGCATCCTGCACTTTATAACTTTTAGCACTCATCATTTTAGCACTGATTTTATTACTAAGGGGCTTAGCCTCACTTGTTTTGCTTTTTTTAAAGAGGGTGTGTTGGAGGAAATGTAAGCTGAATCCCAAGGCTCTTCTCCCATGTTCTACCAACAATGGCATAACTTCTTGGTGTTTTAGCATCACAGATCTGAGGAAGAAACAATTTAGGAGATTAATTACCCCTCTTTAGAGTATTTATGAACAGAATTTTTGCATTAACAGGTTGAAGGTTTTCTGTAGTAAAAAGCCTTTACACAAAGAATAACTGAAATGGTGACTAAAGAACCAACTTCCATATATTTAATCATCTCTATGTAAAAAGAAATCACATGAAAATGGAGAGACTGTGGAATCAGTCGTTTAGATATCTCTGAAATACTGATTCTGCATAATAGCTTCCAAAAGAAAGGTTAAATATTTTAAGGTTTGAAATGGGATATCTGTGATATTTCCTCTTGCAGGAAATGCAAAACCAATCAATCAAATAGGAATAGTCTTGTATTTTATAGCCATTTCATCATTAGCAATTAACTGTACATTCTGACAAATAGCATGAAAAGTGTGTTTCAGTGAAGTAATTACTGAATATTCACTCTGAAACAGTATTAGCAAAACAGACAGGGGAAAAAATATGATGTATATAATTAATCTGATTTTCTTCCCTATATTTTTCTTACCTTTAAATTAATTCATCTTTGAAACTGTATTTAGTATAGACTTACTTAAGAAAATCAGCTCCTTACCAGTGACACCTCTAAAATCATATTTAGACCTATTAATTTATTGCAGATAAACTGGTGATAAGGAAAACAAATTCAGACAAAGGTTTTTGAAAATCCAAGCAGTAAAGTCTTTCATTCAGTTTTCACCCACCAGTAAGCTTCATGAAAATGAACCTGAGTAAAACTGACTTGTTTATTCCTGTGTACATCAAAAATGGCAAGAAGAATATACATTCTTTTATGTACTTAAAATCTTCCAGTTGAAACAAGCGTGTTTAAAGAAAAGGGATATTATGGAAGGGCATTTCTTTCAGATATTGGTCATTTTCTCTTTCAAAAGCAATTTTTTTTGGTTTCAGAATGCTATGAAGGTCTGAAAACTGAGTATCAGTGAAGTATGTAATCATCTGGAAAACAGTGGTGTAATGAAGGAAAGATATATTGTTCTAATAAAAACTAAAGCCCAGGGTACGTGCAACATGTAATAAAGATCATGGTCAGGAAAACCAGATTCCAGTCTTTTCTCTGTTGGGTAACCACAGGCATCTATTTAATTTTCCCTGATTCAGTTTCTTGCCCTTGAAAAATGTGATAACACCATTTGTGCCCCTCTAAAGAGAACTCTGCTTATAAAAACATGTCAGAGAGGTCAGCCTGACTCAGTAACTAGAATATCTGGCAGAACTATGACATCTGGCCATCACTCCTCAGTTGAAGCTGCCCTGCTGTAGGGCTCCTATCTGCTGCTCCCAGCCTGTTCCCCCTGTCCTGAACAGAGGCAGTGTCTCTTGCAGTATGGCTTGGATGCTGCCTGTTACTGTGGAGCCACCTGGGTCCGGAGAGATGTGCTTTATAATAACTGTAATTCAAATGATGGACCAAAATAAACAACTCACAGTGAAATTTCCATCATTTATCTGTAAATGCAGTCGGAAGAGTGGGGGAGTTTAGGTAGTCACACGGCTAAAAATCAGGAAAGAGGACATTTTATGGCATACCTAAAAAATGCCAAATGCAAGAGAAACGTAGTTTCAGGGAAAATGATGTTACTACAATATAAAAAAGAAAGAGATAATGATACTGACATTTTTTCATAAATCACATTGCATTAGATGTGTCTTTAAGCTAGATATAAAAATATTTTCAGAGGTAGAGGGAACAACAAACTCTCAACTTATTAAATACATAATTTTTTCATGCAAATAATCTTCGTAAAATATTGTGCTGTGTCTTAACATCTCATATCAGCTCTAAATCATTGCTTCTAAATTCGGAAATGACTGTGGCAATGTCAGTACTCCTTATTTTCCCATATTGCAGTTGTTTAATCCACTACTGATACAGATCCCTCTTTATGGAGCTGTTAAGGTGAGGGGAGAGCTGATGCTGTGCCTAGACAGAGGAGACCTCTTCCAAGGCAGTCTTCTGAAGGAGAAGCTCTGTCCCAATGCTGTGCTCCATCCAGAACCTGGGAACCATCAGCCCATCACACATGGGTATTAAGCCACTGGGATTTATGTATCCCTCAGGTACAATTGACAAGCAATTATAAATCAAAATAATATACATGGAGTGACAAACAATCCTTCTTTAACTTTACAGGTACTTACACAAGCCTGCTGTAGCCAGTGTAGAATGGGTTCCCCTATAGAATAAACAGGCTAAATCATCAAACAGGACTGTCTTCTAAAGTTTCACATATATAACAGGCTTTCCCAGCTTCTTCTGTGGCACTCAGGTGTCACTCTGTCTCCTTAGAGTCTTAAAGGCAGATATGTAAGTGTCCTCTCTAGACAGAACAAACTATTGCATGAAGGATTAAGAAATGGAAGTTTAAGTGTATATTCTACAGAATTCCAGTACTGTGGCTTTCTTCAGTAATAGACAACTTCTAATTTGTACATCTTTGACTGAGTCAGTAGGAAATCCTAGAGAAAGACTGATTTGGTCATGTGTTACATTACTGTGAAGTTTTGTATTGCCCTATCCCACCTCCTTTTTTGAAGTGCTGTGAAGTGGACGTTTAGAGCTCTCAACATTCAGGAGCAAAGATGGAAGAGGACAAAAATATCACCCCAGCCAAAAAGACAAATAAACAGCTGTCCTGAATAGTCATTAAAGAGCAACACCTCTATAAATGCCTGGAGTCACACATACTCTCCTGCATTCTTCAGAAACGATATAACAGATCCCCCACTGAAATTCAGCATCTCTTTTCCATATTATTTATTTCATTTTTATTACTGAAGCAGCATAATAAAGACAAGTTAAACATAGAAGCTTCAGGGACTTATTTCACAGTTTGTCAAGCAATTATATATTGAAGGAGATGAAATAATAGTTTCCTTAATGTAACTTCCCAGCCAGGGCCTGCAAAAGAAACTGCTGGAAGCTAGAAAATAATAAAAATAAGAAAATTAAGAAGGAAAATAATTATAAAGAACTATCCAAGACTACCTTGCCCTAATGTTCTTTTCTTTGCATTCGTAAGAGATTTGAACTCTTTGAAAAAAGACTAATAAAGATTAGTCAGAAAGGGGGGGGATGAGAGGGAGAGGGTTATCATTTTTATTAAATAGAAAAGTCTTATGAAAGATTAACTCTACAGTTCATTATGCATATTCAAATATACTTGTATAATATAATTTAGTTCATTTTAGCTTTCCATTCTCTTCATATCTCTTGAAGAGAGGGTATGTATACTGAAGATAAACAGATTAGAAATACACAGATGCTGCAAATAGAGTCTTGCATATATGAAAAAAATTAACATAAGGTTGATGCCAAGAGAAAATATTAATTTGTCAGTAAATGTGTAATTGTAACTAGCCACAGATTTGGCAAGGAGACAAAGAAAACATCCACACAGAGGAATTTCATGCCAGAAAATAAAGAAGCTAAACAGAAGAAGATAAATTGCACCCCATCAACAAGCTGGCCAGGTACAGCATGAGCTTGTGCTCTCTGGCGAGCAGGAACTCAGGGCCAGCCCACAGATCTGTTCTATTTCTGGCAATGGCACAACCCTCAAAGAAATCAGAATGCAATAAACAAATAAACAAACAAATAAACAAATAAATATTAGAGTTACTGTCAGAAAAATAAGCCCTGGCATTTTGTTAAAAAGACACTTTAGTGCTCAGCAGAAGACAGACATGCTGCTGTCTTACACAGCCTTGACAGATCTTTATAGTGCTTTGAACACCAATTTCAAGGAGAAGGCTATTACTTATTTATAACAGCACAACTTCCTATTGATGTCTGTACACAGGAGGCAGAGGAAAGGGTGGTGCCTGCAGGTTCCTGCTGTGCTGTAAGGTTCCAAGCCATCGGAACGGAAGGGGCTCCTTTCAAAACTCAGACATTACACAGTAGAACCTTTTGTTGTTACCCTTGTCTCAGAACTGAGCAATCACAGCCCAAGAGGCAAGTACCCCAGCAGCCCTTGGTGTTGACACCAGAGCTTTGCAGGAAAATTACTTTTCAGGAAAAGTAAAATATAGCTGTAGGGATCCCAGGCTTCTCTTTAAATATGGATGTCTTCAATTTACCTTCCTTCTTACTACTGGCAACAAGGTTACCTCTGAAAACACACAGGTGTTCTCTCCTTTGTGGTAACCTAATCTGTTTTTACTCATAGATAGCTACTCATCCCTTTCTTTAAGGGATGAAGATCAGTTTGGGGCCATGCATATCCATACTTATCCCTCAAAAATGCAGAAGGTTAACAAATTAAAAAATAAAAAGTATCAAAAGAGGAAAATAATCACAATCACCCACAATAAACTACTGAGCCCCAGCTATATGGGAGCATTATGTGGCTTTCCAAGGGAAATAAAATGGGATGTGGACTCCTGTACTACTTTCTAAGCTCCCATGTAATACTAGACTTAGGAACACTGTGAGATGCTGACTTTTATTTTCTCTAACAGTCGAGGAAGTTAGGGTTGACCTTGCTGCCATGCACCAAAAGGAAGCCTCCAGATATTTTTTTTTACAGATCAGCCTACTGAAAGACCAGTAAAGAATATTCTCCTTTTCAAGTGTGATGAGTAATATACAGTACTAGAATATGAGTTAATTCAGACAAAGATGCTGTGTTAATGTGGAGTTGGCTTTTGCTACTGTTCTATTAGCAAAGCTACACAGCATAGAGGACAGACTTCCACCTACTCACTCGGTCTGCGTGCAGAATTCTACTTTATGTTTTGACTAGTAAGGAACTATGGTATTTGAGCCAGATAAGGAGACTAGCACTGATTTCCATATTACTGTTTTATCTTATATATTGTTGCTGTGTTCACAAAACGTCAGGCATTAATTTCATTCATAGTTTATATTTTCACCAGAAATTCCATCACAGTGCAAGTCAGAAAAGGGAAAACTGTGTGTATGGTGTATTAGTACTATTTTTCTGTGGACATGCCTGCATGCATTTTTTCGGTTTCACAACTGTGATGTCCAGAGCAGAAAAGAAAGAAGGCCACATCAAACTTCAGGAGTCTACTGCTGCTATCAGAATGCACATGCTACTGTGCACCATAATATATGCCAAACACAGCTGAGCAGGACAGGGAGCCTAGAGGAGACACCAGAAGCCCAATTATCACAAGTCTGTGTCAGTAGAGAACACCCAGATGATTTCTCTGCAGGTGAAATTAAAATGAACTTATCTAAATTTTTAACACATTTCGCATCTCCCTCAGACAGAAGAGAAAGCAAATTTACAGTAAGTATAATATGCTACATGGCAAATATTTGAGCTAAGCCAGGTTAGCGACTGAATTTATTGGGAAAAGATTTCATTAAAGAAAAAAACCCCATAGCTGCAGTATTGACTCCTGAAAAGTCAGGATACTACTCCTGTAGTATTGACTCCAGTGAAACTATTGCAGCTTGCATATTTCATTGTAGAATTGAGGACAAAATTCTGAAATACTTTCATGTTGCATCATCTTTAACCACGCAAGATTTTGTTTTTTTCTTCACCACCAAACTTTCAACTATAATAATCCATTAAAAGTGGCACACATTCTGCAGTTTCTGATGAGACAAAAATGACAAAAATGCATTGTGACTATTGCTAATCAAAGAATAGGCCACTATTTTCTTTTGTATGTTAGCCTATGCTAACTTCATTTAAAATTCATATTAAATTTGTTAGTGAAGAGGAGTCTTAGATCTGCACACTTCATAGAGTTTTACCTCGGTTCACTTCTTTCTTTTTTCTTCCTTAAACTATGACTGCACTTTTGAGAAGGCTATTTTACACTAATATCCTCCTAATAAATGAACCCAATGCAAGAAACTGTTTTTCAGATAAAACATTTTCAGTACAAGGATGATAAAGCAAAAGGAGCAGAAGTAGCAAGAGCAGTTGTCCTTTACTTAATTGAAAGTAATATCTAATAAGTTTGATGACCTCACCTTCCTCTAAGGCCCCTTTATTATCTGTGGATTAATTTTTTATGTTGAGTAAAATTATCTTCTTGGAAATAATCATGCAAATTGTATTTACACCGAAGTTTTTGCAAATATTAGTACACTTATTTCAAATCCTTCTAAGACACAGAGCCTCCTCTCCAGAGTGTATAAGCATCAGGCAGGTGTTGAGGCACAATCAAAGAGGGAGATCAGACTGCCTGTCTATAAAAACAAGATGAGGCAGTTTGCCCCAATAAAGACATTACAAAAACCTACTCACCATACAAACTACAAATACAGGACTACTACATTTTGGGAGAAGGAAGCTCCAGTGCCCTTTGTGCAACAATTCTGGTGAGATCTAGCACTGAGAAACAAAGTCTGCTTGCAGGATAGATGTATTAAACAAGGTCATCTTGATCCTTGCCTAGGCTGGCACCCCAAGCAGTATGAAATATCCTCAGATGCCTTAGGGAAGATTTTTCTTCTTAGTATAGGCAGTGTCCTTCTTTGTGACACCTTCCATTCTTGGACCCACAGGCAGGTTTCTACTGTCACCAATCCGCCCAGTATCTCAATCTTGCAATTTTCTGTGATTGTAATATATGAAAAAGTAAAGGACTGAATTCTGCCCCTAAAGTATTTTCAATAAATAGACTTCTCAACTTCAGGTGCACTGACAGACACTTACAGCCTTCCTTTCCAAGTGTCTCTGGTGTTCCCTCTCCTTTCCATGATTCATCAATACCCCAGCCTACTCATGTTTAACATTTTCACCCAGTCACTGCCAAACTTCTATTCCTATTATATGCTTCCAGTCACCAGTGCACCAAACCTTGCACTGATCTTCTTTCATGCATTTAAAATTCCCTTGCAAGGCAAAAATTATGTGTATTGGTTTCAGGAGTAGTTTTTAAGTGTCCTCTGCTTTGAACCCTTCTGCTAGTTTTATTGTTGGATATTGCAAGTTTACCAGATTATACGGTGATTCTTTAAAATGTCACAAGTTAATCAGGGTCAGCTCTAAATCACAGAATTTGAGAAGGACTGACTATTGGAGAAATTGTTTGTATTCAAGGTAGTTTATTTATTCCCAAAATTAAAACCCAAAACCATGACACAAAAAGGAAACTTAATGAGGAAAGGGCAATGTATTTGAACCAGAATAAGAAAGAGGTTTTTCTGGTTTGCAGGTAGCTGAAATCTGCTGCTACTTGCAGTCTGTCTACCTAAATGTTTCAAAGACAGACATCACTACTCGTTTCAGAGAAGTTTGATTTCAGTTTACACAATGTCTATTCCCCCTGGTGACTGCTACTTGATATTAATTCAGAGCAAAATTGCATGTCACTCTACTGTCTGTTCTTTGCTGCTGCATGTCATTCTGAATTTGGTTGTATTTCTGTGGCAGGTGACTAAATCCTATTTACCTATATCTCCATGGATTTGTGATACCTAATTACTGCTTTAAAAGCTCTCCTAGATCATTGATTTTTTTTAAAAAAAGCCCTCCCGAGAATCACAATAGTGCTCCTAACAATATCTTCAATTTGAAAGCCCTACATTTTCTCTGAGAAGAGCTGCAAAAGAAAGACATTATCATTATGCTTGCTTTTTTGTTTGTTTGTTTGTTGGGGTTTTTTTTAAGCATCTAGATCAGCCAATTCCACCATCACTGTAAAATATATCAGGCTAAATCCAAACATACTAAAACTCTCCAGAACCATTATCTTTCACACACAGCATTCATTCATCCTTAGAGCATAAACCCAGTTCCTCCTAATAACAGACTGTTACCAAAACAGGTCTCTGACAGAAGAACGTATCCTGTATGAAGTCTCTATCTGGACCACAGAAGCACTTAGAGTCACTGTTATCTGGCTCTTGACAAACTGAAGATAGGCATTTGTATTATTTTTTTTCTGTTTTGCATGCTGAAACATCTCTGCAGCTGGGCTCCAAAAAGAAAATCCTAAAGTACTTCAAGTAGAGTACAGATAAATCCAAAACTAGATTTTGGCTGTAAAGTTTTAGCAGTACTCTAATGCTAGATATGATAGGCCACTGAAAGTGTTATTAATTAATTTCCAAAACTTCTACTGGGCTGCTGGGGAAAGAGTGGAAGGAAAAAGGGGGAAAAAAATCATACTTTTCTGGGCTCTAACAGAACAAGGAGCCTTATCAACAATAGAAAATACTTGTGTGTATCCCAGGAATTCTGTTCATGCAAAGAAACTAGACACCGAGGTGTAACTTTGATAATATTGTTCTGTAGCAGCTACAGGCACCACCATGTTGGAGGAACCTTGAGCTGCTCTCTAAGAGATGTTTCCAGTGCTTTTTTTTTTTCTTAATCAATCAATCTATTCTTAGAAACATATGCAGTTTCACTTTATGCCTTTCCAAATTCACCAACAGGAGGCTTGATTTTTATTTCTAGAATCATGAAGAGTCCATTTTCTTTATTAAAAAATCAGTTTTTTTCCCATAACTTGAAATCCTGCGGTTTACTCTAGATTATTATGATCTGTATTTTAATGTCTTACATCAGCAGAAACAGAATGCAAGCATTTATTAGCACATCTTTCATTTGGTCCTATTTAGGACCATAGACCGTGTCTTATTTTAAAAAATGGCTATTTTATCTCCAAAAATTTAGAGCCATAAATCATAACATAAAGTTATTTTCCCCAAAAAGTATTTTTGAAAAATAAAATGGGATTTTTTTTGGTCTTAACTGAAATGAACATAAAATAAAAGAGGATATTTCATTTCAATGGACATAAAATAAAAGAGGATATTTCTTTTTCAAAATCAATGTCCATGTCTATTTCTTCTAAATATACAGAGTCATATCTATAAAAAAATCACAACCTCACAAATTCAGTGATAAAAAAGTCAATTCTTTTTCTGGGCTGTCACTCTACTTTCTGTTGCACTTCTTTATTAGAAACATTGAAAGAAACCTTGTTTCTTGAATAAACCTCATGATGTTGGTGACTTGATTGCCATCCCTGGGGATTTGCTCCCCTGGCCATTTGTTCTAGGTGTTAAAGACTTTTTCTTAATGTCTAACTTAAGAGTTTCCTTTCCTACCTTTAGACCATCATTTCTTGTCATGCCATCTTAGACATTGTAATTCCTTTAGTTCATTTTTATTGTTACTTTGATGGAGTTTATAAACTTGTGATCATGTTTCTCTTGAGGCATCTCCTTCCTAAACTATAAAATGTTGCTATTTCCCCTATGTTTATCCTTGGACTGGATTATTCTTGCTGGATCGTATTTTGTAACTCCCTCTGCTCATGCCTGCAGTTTGTCAAGAAACAGGCCCAGTGATGGGCCAGGTTCCTTCACACTGTTCTGGTGCATCAGAAGGACACAGGAGCTTTTCATTCTCATATTGAATATTGAATTCAACAGATTCAATATCGACTCTACAGAAGATTATAATGTTTGGCTGCATTCTCACTTGCTGTCCCCAGGGTGGGAAGGACAGGACCTGGCAGCCAAGGTCCATTTGGCAGGAGGGCAGGCTCTGCCTGGGGGTCCTGCCTTGTTTGCCTCCAGCCAGAAACGGAGCAAACCAGGGGTGCAGCAAGCCACAGCCCCAGGTTCCCTGACAAGATGTGTGATTATTACTTTATTGTCCTAAAATCACCTTGTTTCTACCTTTTGCAGTGTGCTTCACAGAACTTTTATTCTTTTGGTACAGTAGGTTATTTTGCAATTAGCTTTTGTGTCTCAGTTTTCCTTACCCAGTTGGCACTGATTTTCAAATAATCCTTCTGTTTTGCTGGAAACAAGACAGGGTACTGGAGGAGATGCACAAGACTCAGAAATGAAGTACTGAATTGTGCTGAGCTGGAAGCTTCAGTCTCTCAAATAAAAAGATGTGCTTTTAAAAACATTAATATGAATCTTGTAAAGAGGAGTAATAGAGCAAAATGTATCATCATACATGTATGCTAAAAAAATCACTTTTTACAAAAGATCCACCTCTATTAAATTATCTTCTTCCAAGGTGAAAGAGCTTTACTGAGACAAATTTATTTTATCTGCTAAGGAGTACCAAACTGGTAGAAAAAAAGATACAGCAAGTATTTGGAAAACTATAAAATAAACCCATAAACAGTTATGATTGACTAGGTATCTCTGATGTCATCATTGTTAGGACTACAGCATGCTATAGTCATCTAAACTAATTTGAAGAAAAACAAATCCATAAAAAGAAGCAAGCCAGAAATAGGAAATGAACAGTGACAACAAGCAAGAACTGGGCATGCTTCTGAGTTTTGTGTTATCTTTGTACCACAATAGATGCTATCTGCAAACATAATTGTGATTCAAGTTACACTTCATTCTGCAAAAGTTCAATCCCTTTTGCTTCAATAATCCTATCCCCCTTAACCCTGTTAAGTTCTTTGATTTGCTATTGCCATGCTAGACATTAAATCCATGCCCCAGTATTTTGGTCTGGCTGGTATACATCATATAATATGCTATTTTATAACTGATGGATAGAAGTCCTTTACTGAATTCATTTTACAAGATAAATCAGGATATTGAGCACAAGGGAATGCTTTCATTTGACAAAATCACTTTAGGAAATCCATCCAGCTTATTTTGGAAAAGAAATCAAATATGTTTTTTTTTCCAAAAAAACGTTAAATAAGTGGTCATGTGCTGGGCCTCCATCTTGTGATAAGGAGGCCAGTGCCCATAGATCAGTGGCTATATCTATCTATATCTATATCTATATCTATATCTATATCTGTATCTGTATCTATATCTATCCATAAAGTGTCAGTGGCATATTCACAGAACCTTCCCCACCTCCTAATCACCTTTCCTTATTGTTTTCTTTTTCTTTTTGTGTAATCAGATGGTAAGGGGTTAACACAGCTAACACTGAAATCATGTGGATTTGTGCAAACAGAATAAAAGATTAAGCTGATCATCTTTCTGTATATTTCTCTGTGTGTGCTCGATCAAGGATGGATTTTCTGGGGAAAGGAGAAATGTGGAGGTCATAGAGAGCAACCCCATAGAGCTATGCAGAAGAGGGTGACATTCAGCAGTGTGTGGGTATGTATATGTTTGCTCACTGCTGTATTTTTTTTCTTAAACTTAACTTATTGGAATTGAATTACTGTGACCTTTCTCTAAAGTCCTTTCTGACTCTCCTCAGTATGTAATATATGTGTGTATATATATATACAGACAGATGAATATTTCAGTTCTAATAACTAGAAGAACAGAATCATAGCTACTTACACAATTCCATTCCATGCCTGTCATTTCAGAAATGCAAACAGTATGTGTCTTTTTTGATTTTTCCCTTTTTTTTTTTTTCCTTTTTTTCCTTTTCTTTCTGGAATATAAAACAAGACAGAGGAACCACATTTCCACACTGCCATCCACTGATAAACTCACTAGGACTGTTATTCGCCAGGTTCCATTTGCAGCCTGTGTGGCGTGCTGCTGGGAGAGCTGACAGCCAGAGGAGGAGTGATGGTTTGGGGTCAAATTCTGCTCTGCTACCCAGGAGGAGCCTTCCAAGTAACTCTAGTGACTTTGAAAGCAAAGACTACGTGCATTGCCACAAAATTCCAACGTGCATCATGACACAATGTAATCATTGAGCAGAGCACCTCCCTTCAGTAGATACAAAATTAATGTTTTCTGCAAATGTTTTAGAAAACACTCTTATTTTCAGCCATGTTAGGCCAGCTACCAGTGACTGTTGAAGCCCACAAGAGTCCTAAAAGAAACCAGTTTGAACTCTCGCAGTTACCATTTATGTTCTTATGTTGATGACTTTCAAATATTTCTTTCCTTGTTTCACAGACTTCAATCTGATTTTAAATTACCAGTCTTATTATGAAAGCTGCTGTAGGAACAAAATTACTGTATAGTTGTTGAATAAAAGAAAGTGAGACAAAAGAAGAAAGCTGCAGGCCAGAGACAGATCAATTCCGGCAACACTGCTCTTAGCTCTGAATTCTCTTGAAGTTCTTCTCCCTGTTCATTCTTTTTTGGCACCATTTCAAACATAAGGAAATAAATGTGAAAGTTCTCTCTCTAGTAAAAATCTCATTTATAGGGTAACCATGTCCATGTTTGTTTCTCTACATTTTCTGTCCTATAACTCTTAATTATTCTAGCACTCTCTTGTTTAAATACATTTGTTTCAAACAGCAGCAAAACCAGCCCACTACATTATCTTGCATTTCTAGCAGAGTTTTTTCTTTTTCATTTATAGCCTGTTTTCCTTCCATGCCAAGATTTATCTTCAGTACTGCTTGCAATAATTATTATGTGCAAACATCAACATCCCTGTGGGGCACAGTTGTAATGAGGATCAAGAAATTCCACTTAAAAAACAGGAAAGGGAAGAAATGGGAGGTATTAGCACCACATTTTACTTTTAAAGCTACTCCTCTGCCAGTCAAAGGAAATCAACCAATGTTACTTTTTGTTTCCAAAAATACATAAAAATTAACTGTAAGTAAAGCCTTTTTTTTACAAAGGAGTACCCAATAGATTTAATTATGAGGGAAGACTGTGACACTTATGGAATAAATATGACACTATATTCAAACCTTTTATGTATCCTTCCTCCACTAGAGATTGCTGAGCTAGCCCCACTGCCGCAGAAGAGTCAGAAATTTGATTTTTAATGTCATAATCACAGCAATTAGCACATAGTGTCTGGCTTTTGACAGTTCAGGCAGAGGCAGAAGAGTCTGTTAAGTATGGTCTACTGAGAGGGGAAAAAAAAAAGCAAAACCAAAAAATCCACACACAAAACACCCCTCAAAACAAAAGAAAACCCAGACAGAATTAGAGCAATCCTGCAGAGCTTATTCTACATATGCAGAGGGATTGGTTCCGCTAAGTGCCTCAGGAGCATGACCTGTAGTGTAATCAGGAAACCCTGGCTGCTGAATCTAGGCTTAGCAAATTTTTTAAGAAAGAGTTGCTTAAATACTGAGTTATTTAATTTTCATCATCAAATCAAAATACACATTTGGATGACAAGTTAAAAATTGCTTGCAGTGTTTCTTGTGGGAGAACAAGAATTGGAGCCAGGGGCTGCTAAGCACTTTTCCTTTGGACTTGAGCTGCTAACAGGGAGTAAATGTCTTTTTGCTCTCTCTTTGTTTTACTCTGTATTTTCCCTGACAAGGTCAATTTTTTTAACGCAGAAGGGAACTGCATTACTAAATATAAAATTTGTAATAGGATAAAAAAAATATCCCTTATTATCTGAATGAGGTAACAATTCCTAATATTCCGTGGTATATCATGAGTGTCATCAGCCATTCCTACTCTGTATTGTTATTCTGAATGAAAGAGCCTGTACAGGAGCAAATCTGTATTATAAATGCATTTTAAAGTGTTTCAGTTTAAGAGAAATGGAAACAGATGTGAGTATAATAGACCATATTGTCTGGTCTACTCCATCCATTTTTTTCAGCATCAGGCAGAAATATCACTGTATATCCATTTCTTACTTATTTTTTCTGCAGGCTACCTGCTTTATGTGGAGAGCTTTTGAAAGGCTCCAATGGTGATGCAAATTCTTACTGGTTAACAACCTTTTAAGGTCTGTGATCAACTAGCACAGGTCATTTCAGGTCCAAGGTTAAAAGTATGCTATGCAAAGTCCAGTACAGAGCAGGCTGGGGAATCAGGGAGAGAACATGGGATCTTTTAGTCTTCTGTACCTTCTGGGTACAATGGAGAGAAAGGATCAAGAGACATGAAACAAAATACTGTGTTGTTAGCCAAGATTTCTTCTCAATTTTCATCTGTTGCAAAATACTGCCACTCTTTCAGCTTCTGCTGTTCACTGGGAAAAGACTGAGTATAATCTGGCATCATTTAGGGTATATTTTAAAAGGCTTTTTTCTTCTCTGGTGGCAAGTCTGGATAATCAAATGGTCTTCATGGCTAAAACATTACCTGCTTTGAAGTTCATGGGATCGGATTTGCTCACCTGACTGTAGCAATGGGGCCATGCTACTCTGTGATAGTGCACAAGCTCTGCACCTCTTCATCATTCAGCAGTTTCAGTTTACAGCAGCTGCAGACCCTACTTTCTGTCTAACACCAGAAAAAATTTCATTTGCAGGCGTCAATACATAAATTAAGTAAGGGCTTGTGATGAATAAACATCCGGTGAACAAACATCTCAGGACAATATATTCAAACTAATTTTGGAATGTGAGTTAATAAAGTTAAAATTTCATCCACTCCTTTATGTGTGTTTTGTTCATTTAGAAGTAGTATTTATTTCACTTAACTATGTGCCTAGTTTGGACTTGTCATTGTGCTCTAACCTGTGGAGAGAAATGAGCACACCCAGAGGGAATTAATCCCATTCCGTATTAGAAATCTATTTCTGGCTATAATAGCCCACACTCTGAAAATATCTTCACTGACTAAAGAGCCGTCTATATAATCACCTTAGGCTGAACATGTAATTTTCACACAACTAAAGTTAGGTGAGACATATCCTATTAAAGTGTCAATGAAGTTATGTTCATAACATTTTCTGGGCTAATAGAAAAAGGTTATCCACAAAATTCTTATGTAGATTTCTGTGTTATCAACAAATAACTTGTTTTTAATTAAAGTTTTCACTTGTTGTCAAGGAGATATCAAGCCACCTACTTTCATGCTCTCCTCCACTCTGGAAGTGTGAAGCCCTCCATCAAAAATAGCCATTGTTCTGTGACTAAAGCAAATTTATACAAATTACTGCTCTGGATTCTTAAAATGTAACATATATAGTGAGGAATCATATTAAACAAGACCTGGACTCTTGAAGAATAGCAGGTAACATAATTTTGTTGCTAAAGGTGGACCTTAAGTACTTTCTTGTACCTCCTTTTGTATAGTCGTTATGGACAAAGTCTATAACAATTGTTTCCAGAAATATAAGCCAGGCAAAATTAAACTCTTAATTTCCCCTTTAGTTCACTTCAGCATCTGCAGAATTACAAAGCAGAATACAAATCTATTGATTGTTTATTTAAAAAAAAAAAAAAAAATTCTGCCATCAAATCCTCCAAGTAACAAACAGTAATTTCTAGCTGTTAAAAAAATCCAGACATATCTTTTTCAAGTATTATGCAATTCTGTATGCAAGCAGTGTGTGATGGTAGTTCAAGGTACTTTTTTCTTATTGCCAAACACAAAACAGGCTTCTTTCATTTTGTCTAATCTAGTCTTATATAGAATATCCTCTTAAATGGGACTAACACTATCTGAGACATATTTACATTTTTACCAGAAGATTAAAAATACTATTTGTAAGTCAAATTTTTTTTTTTAAATTATCTCAGATGGTGTTTTCTCTCCCAGAGAGATCATGATTCTATTTTTATGCCAGGTCCTCTGTCAAATGATTTACACTGTCACTATAAGATTTCATGCTGAAAAGGAAGGCAGCAGTCCGTTTTTGTGTGTGACAGCCACACCACAAACCTGCCTTTTAGCTAAAAAATGTGAAATGTTTGTCATGTTATTGGCATGAATGTACCAGTCAACACAGTTCTGCAAAGATGATTACACAAGATATGAACAATTTCTTTTTCTGTTATGTTTTCTTGTTACCCCCAGGTAATGTATGCTTGGTAATGCTTTCTGTGCCTGGTCTAAATGGTATTTAGAGTCGCTACAGCAAACATTTAAGATCAAATTGTAATGATTCATGTTCATATGACTTGAAATATCCAGTTTGGTTTCTAGTGCATGAGAAAGACATGGATATGGCAACAATGAGAAGAAGAGGACCAAGAACTGAGGCTTTTGAGATTCCTGAGATGAAATATGGCAAAGAAAGGGTGCTCTTTAGTGTTTTTGAACTGCAAAAAAAAAAAAATCAAACCTGATTAGAGTGTTACTGTCCCCTGCTGTGCCTACTTGCACACTACGTGTAAAAGAGTTCCTGCAGTGAAAGACTACACCAAGGGCTGAATAGCTTCTCTTACTCTTTTAACCTGATGTACCTACTAAAATACTTACTATGTTAATTCCAGAAGACTGAAGACTCTCAGAAGAATGCTCATGCATATTTCAAGCTTTCTTCTGTCAAGAGGTGCATCCTATCTTCTAAAATTATATGTGCCCTGAGGTACAAAAGTGCAATTTCCATTTAGTTTGTCTGACGTGTGTCAAAGGGGTACAATACTCTATAGAGCAAACGGCCATGCACTGTATTTCATATATTCTTGCCTTGTCATAGAAAAAACACACACAGTAAATGTTTTCTGTTGAGTCAGGATAGTGAGAGCAAACTAGATGGCATAAAAAGAGACAACAGTGTGAATGCACACTGCTGAAGCTTGAAGAATCTTATTCAATCAATTCTTTCCTTTTTCTTTTATTTCCTGCTCATTATGCAAGGAGCAGATATACCACACAGATGAGCACAGTGTGCATGCTTATATTAATAGGTTTTCCTCAAAGTATACTTTCAAAAATATTAATTTGCTCAAATTATACGTGCATAGGGTAAATCACTTCAACAAACTAAAATCCAGTAGAGTTTGACTCAAAATCCTATCACAGGTCATACTCACAAGTTTTAAAAGGTGTACAACTGACACGAACAAAATTATATCAGCTTATACCTGCTGAGCAATATGAGGTCTTAATATGATCTCAATGGATATGCCATACCCATGTGTTATCAAATATGAACAGAAACACACCTCAGTAGAAATCCCTCACTGGTCAGAGGAGGTTGAGCAGTCCTGCAAAGTCTTTTTAATGGCTAAAGCACCCTGCAATTAGAACAATGCCACCATTTTTAAGTGCTTTAGCAGAGGAGACTATACTTAGTATAAAGTTGTGGCACTAGTATTTTCCACAAAGTTCATTGTTTATTTGTAGCCGTGTGATACAGGCATCACTGAGTTTAATACAGATTAGAATTTGGCTACTATTTCAGTATTTACATGCTGTATTACTTTTAGTTCATAGACATGAAAAGCATCTGAATGTGAAAGGGTTTTGTCACTGTATCAGATCAAGAACATTTGTATGGTAATGTGCTCTCCAGTCTTTTGCACCACATAGAGAAACTGATCATTGTATCAGAGCCTGAAGGAAAGGTAAAACTATGATCTCTGGGAAACAGAGACATTTTCATTGAGTGCCTTAATGTTAAAACATAGAAATATACTAAAAATAGCTTTTCTATTTGGTTTCAATGAATTCCTGTAAGATTTATCTACCTTTCAGATTTTTTTTTTTGAAGAATATCTTATAATATTTTACAAGATACAAAGGCAGATGTGAACATAAAATATTATTAATATTTTTCATTATTTCATTATTCATGTTAATTTGGACATTCCTTAAAGGTGTTTAATCAAATGACTGACAGTGAGAAAATAACCTGGGCTTTGTTCCCTGAGGCCAAATACAAAATCTTCTTCTACATTTTCAAGTGATTTTTTGGTCACAGCTGACAGTATCTATGACTTGTTTCAGTTTGAAGCTTAGGAATTGCAGGTGGAGACCATGACTTGAAAGCTGAGAACATGTAAGAAATTTCTTGCATTTCGCCACAGCTGATGGTCAACTCACCAATCCTAAATGAGAGTTATAATATCTAGAGGAAAAAAAAACCCAAGAATAAAAATGTTAAAAAGCACTCAATAGGTACAAGAACTAAAAGGATTTCGTGTCTGAGATCTGTAGATGGAAAGAAGTCTGAACAGGAGAAGATCAGCAAGAATGCTGACACTTGGCAGAAGCATATCTATGTGAGTGAAACTTCATATTTAGCAATATTTTTTCAGTCTGCCACTGTAATGTTTCTAAAGTTACTTATTGCTCACCATGACTGAGAACACGCGTTGTAGCTGAAGGGAGGGGCTGCAGAGAAAGGTAACCACAGGAGGTGTCCTGACTGTCCTTTACACCACAGTGAATGACTGCCAGTATCCCCCAGATAGGGAGCATGGAAGTTTACACAGATCTGCAGGAGATGCTTACAAAAGTGAAGGCCAAAGTTTTTTCTCGAGGTGTAAGGACAGGATAATGCAAATGAAAAGGTAGTTCAATCATGTAAAAAGCTGGGGATGTCTTACCACTGGGAGGATTTATTTAAGGATTAGTTCTCTCAACTGTTGAAGTCTATGTAAGTAGCTGAGAAAATACACAGGAAAGACAAACATTTAATTACTAAATTGCTGAAGAAAGTTGTAAAAAAATCATGCAGTGTCCATACATTATTTCACTACAAAGGGAAAAGAAAATCAGACAATCAAAGACACAGGAAATAGACAGACTGCAGGAGGAGGAAAATGATAAGATTTATAGGCTAAAAGGTACTAGGAAAACAATCTTTGATAGGCTGAAATCTAATATACTTAGAAAATTTGGTGAGGGCAGTAAAAAGCTAAGAAAACATGTGCACTCTTGTAAGGAACAAAACAGAAGAATCTGAATTACTGCCATAGAACATATAAAAATATTTTACAAGCAGTAGACAGATAGGAATAATAAAACATAGCTTCTGAAAGCTATCTATTATTAAAGAGATAGAAATAAAAGAGCTGTAAAAACATTAAGTAAATAATGTTCCAAGGAAAAGGGATTGAACAGATGAAACTATGTCATGCACTGGAAAATCACATAAAGAAATTTGTTCCAAGGCCTAGAATTAACTTTAAATACTGCTGCTGTCTCAATTCCTATGACAATTCATTTACATTATGCAGAAGATTAAAATAGTCCTGAGAATACAGGGTGGAACACAGATTTCCTGTACTGCACTGGACCATTCAATTCTTTCTTGTTCACTTTTTTGTGCATTTGGTGTGCTCTGAGGATCTCTGGCCATTGGTTAATCCAGGGACTCTGGCTATGAGGCTGGCACAGTTTTTTCAGAAGCTGAAGGTTTTCTGTGCATAAGGAGTGACAGAAATTCAGTCACAGCAGTTCTCAGACCTGAGGAACTCTGATGTTCAAAATGTTGATGCCAAATTAAGTGACAAATTCTGGTGAATAAACTTTATTAATTACGGTGTTGCATGGTCCAGCAACACATCCCCATTTTACCAAAAAACTACCCTAGGTGCCAAAGAAAACTCTCTGAATGTTATCTGGACTCAGCAAGATTTTAAAAACTGTTTGTTGAGACCTGTTTCACAAATCTCTTGATCACAGCAGAGACATTTCTTATGGGCTTATGGGTTTCTTACGGGTTTCTTATGGGTTTCTTATGGGTTCAGGTGATCTTCTCTTACTAAGTATGAGGAAAGCCAGAATACATTACACTTCCATGTATAATTTCTGCCCTGAAACAATCTACATGGCTTGTGGAGAGGAAGAGTTTGAAATAGAAAGGAGATAAAACAAATCAAATGAGTAATAGCACATTTTATTAGACAGGTTAAGGAAATGTGTCCTGCTCCTAAAATATCCTACCTTTCTACTACTAGCCTATAGTTAATGGAACACTTTGCTGATTTATTTTTCAAAACATAGATAAAAAAGGTATATATTTATGAATGTGGAGCTCCTTTCTAAATTCATTTACAAGTGTGTATATACAAATTTGCAGATATGTAAACAACTGCATGTTTACCTCAGGTGAAACTAATAAATATTTAATATATTTTAGAGCAAAATAACTTTTTCAAGCCAGTGCCACAGCTGATTCTAATCCTTGCTGACAGACTGTATTTTCACAATTATTTTTAAAGGTCTATTTCTCTTCATTTTATTAGTGCATGATAAAGTCAAGCCCTAAGGCATCCAATTTCTGAGTTAAATGATGAAATATAGTAGTTTCTGAAGAGGACTAAATTAAAAAGATAGAAATTATGTTGGAAAAGAAAACCTTCACACAGTGATTTTCTTAGAGACTTGGGCTCTTACAAGGATTATATAGTAACTCTAAGGTGACAGTATTTTATTGACAGCCCATATGTTTTAGTCCCATTTCTATGGCTTTCAGTTGTACTAGGTACACATTATTACAGAATATGAGAGACAATATTAACCCTCTGATGCTGTGCTGTTTATAGTCAGTTAAGAGACTTGGTAGGACACCTGCTGAGAGAGGCACCAAGCTGGCAAACCAGCAACAGCTCTGCCAAGGGTGAGAGGATGCACTTTATCAATCAAAACCTCTTCATCTTGGAGTTATAACGACAGGGACAGAAATCTGAACAGAAAAGCTCTCTATCATTTCAAAATATACCTTTCTGTCTAACAAAAAAAATGAAATATGCAATTGTCCCAGTTTTAGAGGTAGGAGGCGGAGTTTAGCGCTATTCCACGCCATCCATGTCATTTCTGAGGGACTCTCTAAGCACAGGTGGAAGCAGAAGCACAGCTGTCTTCACTTGCCTGGAGCTTGAGGAGAGGCTGCCTTCATCTGGGACTGCACTGTCATCCCTGCAGGTTCCTGTTGGTCATTTTTCCAGCTAGGTGGAGCCCAGGCCTTGGAAAGGCAGCTCCTCTGCAGGAGCTTGTCATGGGGGTAACCCCAGGAACCAGTGCAGTCACAGTCCCAGCCCAGGAGCCACCAGGAGAGACCCTGCACCCTGCAGACCTCACCGGGTCGGTACAGCAGCAGTGCAGGCTCCTGTTTCAGAGGGTGCCATTTTCCCAGGTTTCTTTTTGCTTTGCCCCATCTCCCCATCTCTGGCGGTGGGGGTCTGCCCACAGAAATTCATTTACCACATTGTTTTCTTTGCTCTCTTGGCCTGTGTAGTCTAACAGGAGCCCTCTCCCCCCCACCATATTGTCTGTCTCCTTGGGGCCATCTGGTGTGGGAACAGCAGCCGTCTTGGCTTATTCCCACTGGTTAATGCCTTTCTGTGGGTAGGGCAACTTCTTTTTGTGTACTTTTGCTATTTGTGTTGTTGTTGTTATTTGATATTCTAGTAAATTGTTGTTTTTAACTTATATTCTCTCACTATTGTCCCCTTGTTAGAGGTGGGGTGGTGGAAGGGGAACCCCTGAGGTTATACCACTAGTGACTTTCCTCTAAATGGACTTTGTGCCCCTGATCATAACCCTCTAGTCTTGGCTGTTCAGCTAGCACTCAATCCTTCCTCACTTTCTATGTAACCCAGATATTGTCAACTAATCTGTGATGATGTCATGGAAGAATCTGTCAAAAGCCCCACTAAAGTCAAGGTAAACACCCACTTTTCTCCCTTCATCTACCAACCTGGTCACGTCACTGTACAAGGCTATCAGGTAGGTTAAGCAGGATTTTCCTTTCATAAACCGTGCTGACTACTCCTGATCATTTTCTTATGGTTTACTGTCTTGTGCTTCTAGTGACTCAACACTTGTGGCTGCAACCCCCCAGGCTGCATGGTTTTCTTTACGTTCAGCTGAGTTCTCCTTAACATGGTCCTCCTCAATCAAGGATTATTCTTCCTTGCTCCAGACTTTTCTCTGGTCTCAGGGGCTTGTGTTTCCCAAAGGCTGGTCTTTCCAGTTAAGAGTGACAAAGAAGGCACCAAGTACCTTGTTTATTTCCGTACCCTTTGTCAGCAGCTCCTCTTCCCTATGCAGCACGGGAGCCAGGTTTTTCCTTAGTGTTCCTTTTGCTATTCATGTACTCACATAATCCTTTCTTTTTATCCTCCTTATACCTTTGCCAGATTCAATTCCAGGTCAGCCTCAGCTTTACTAACCCCATCCCTGCATGATCAGACAACTTTTGCAGAGCAGCCCACTCTGCTACTCCCTGGCATAGTGCTAACTTCCAAGGTTGGAGCAGGTTGCTCAAGGATTTGTGGGGCTCGGATTCTGCAACCTGTCTGTGCTACCAGTTCCTCAACTTAACTGCTCTCACTGTGAAGACATTTATGTACCTCCAAAAATAGTCTAGCTCGATTGTCTCTAACTCCTTTTCAGGAGGGATAGACCTCCTTAGCCTAAAAAAATTAGGCTTCAGACCCCCTCTTCCTACACTATATGCCTCAGGCCACCAACACCTTAGTGGCCCTCCACCATCTTCTCTCCAGTTTCCTGATGTTTCTCTTCTACTGAAGTACCCAAACTGGACAATTGTAACAGGTTAATAACAAAAGATTTTAAATGATGGTCACTTTCAAAATTTTCTCCTTTTCTGAGTAATTCCTTTAATTAAGGAAAATAACTTCTGACACATTAGTAAAGGGAAAACTATACTGACATAGAAGAGTTTAAAAATTATTCAATCTTTCTAGATAGCCATCCTCACCTGAGATGACATGGTTTGGGATATTTGAGAAACAGTTTAATCTGGCAACTGAAGCAGCAGTTTCAGGAAACTGAATTTTTAAAATTGGATTAGAGTAAAGGTGAAACCTTCTTGTTCAAATATCATTTCTGCCTCCTCTGTCAAATTCTTGTACATCTGTTTTGTTTATTCTTTCCAACAGCCAAGAAGAAAGGAATGGACTGCAGTGATTTGATAATTTTAGGTGCTTTCAGCCAATGCTATAAGGTTCAGAGTTTTTCTTTCAGAAATAAATATCCAATAATTTAACAAAGCTTTCTTTTAACATCATCCCTTGGAAAGTTTGGACTCAGAATTTCAGGCTGATTGCTGAAACTCACAGAAAAGAATCAGGAACAAAATAAAGGAAAAAAACCCAAACCTATGTGATTTGCTTACATAAAAAGGACTGACAGCATTATTAGTAATGCTCTAAAATATAGCAATAAAAATAAAGCAAAGTCATAAAAATATATGTTTAAATTCATTTAAAGCTTTAGCTAGACCTTGTAAGACAGATGATGCAAGCTTTAACATATTTTCTTCCTACATGTTACTACTACATTTCCTAACAGGAATGGCAATATTTTACAGTACAATAGGCAGAGATTATAATAAAATGGCTAAAGAACAGAGTTTAAAATGCTAATTTCATATTCTCATGCTTTTTATGAAGTGGGGACCTATGTATGATATGCTTATGATGAGAGCTTCCTGACAGCAAGAAAGATTTGCCTATTTTTTTCAGAGATAATTAAGAAACAAAGCAATAAATTGAACATTAGTACTATGTAATATTTCCAGGCCCCAGTCTGAGGAGAGCTACTTCTTCCAAAATATAATTATTATTTATGACTAATCTTTTTCCCATACAGCATGGCTAGGATCATTGATTCACTTTAGAACTTATCAGTTAATGTCTCAAAGGGGGACATTTAAGCCAACAGCAAACAGGAATGATGCTGAGATAGAAATGATGTAGAAGAATTTAAACCAAAAGAGCTAAACCAAAAAATATAATCAAAGCAAAAAGGAGAGTGTGCAAAATTTACATATTAGTTCTCACCCTCCAAAAAACACAAAAGTAACACAACAGTAACACAGTGTTCAGCCATGTGTCTGCTTGCTCTTTCCATTAGATTTACCAGCTTGGTTTAATCTTTTACAAACAGGTCTATTGAAGGCTATTAGATCTTATGCTGAGCAAATTTTTTTTTTGTCATGCTACGGAACTGGTTGCACATAGTCTGGTTAAAGGATAAAAATACACATTCCCCCTTGTACTTATCTCATACAAATTAAGGTTCTTCAGGTAGGATAGGGAAGAGAATTGGAAAAATGAGAACTCGTGGGTTGAAATAAAGAGGAACATAAATGTCACAGGCACAAGCAAAGAAAAACAAGGAGTGTTCAGCCATGTCCAGGAAAGCAGGGCTCCATCACACATAATGGTGACTGGGGAAGACACTCCAAAAGTCCCACCCTTCCTTCCCCTCTCTTTATATGCTGAGCACGATGCCATATGATCTGGAATGTCCCTTTGGTTGGCTGGGGTCAGAAGTCCTGGCTATATCTCCTCCCACCTTCTTGTGCACCCCCAGCCTCCTCGCTGGGGTGGTACAAGAAGCAGGAAGGCCCTTGACACTGTGCAAGCACCGCTCAGCAGTAACAAAAATATCTCTGCATTACCAACACTGTTTTCAGCACAGATACAAACCACTGCCCCATAGCAGCCACTGTGAAGAAAATTAACCCTGCCCCACGCAAAATAAGCAGCTAAATAATTTTGTAATAAATCACAAAAATAATAGCAGGATTAGAATAGAATTCAACAGCGTTTCCATCTTAAAATGAAATGAGAGAATTGGGATTTGGGTTGTGTTCTCATCTCGATCCCTCAGCCCTCATGATGTGGCTGAACTGTGTGCTGGGAGTCCAGATGCTCTCAGGGTATGAGCAGATCTTCAGCTGCTCTAGGCCACACAACCTGTTGAATTTAGCTTAGCAAAACTGGAAAAGCCACTGAATTGACAAAGGTCCCCAAGGCTAAGCCCCATCCCTTGACAAAGCTATTGCTGAGCAGCAAAGTCAGGCTGTTCCACAGGGAGGGCAAAGCTCGGCCGAGGCTGCACACAGCACAGGCATCACTGCATCCCCCCCAGCAGATGCCAGACCCACAGCACCTGAGCAGGGGGAGCACAGCAGGGATGCCCACCACAGAGGGTTCCACCCCCCATCCAGACAGAGCTGAGGTAATGACTCCGTCTGGTGTCAGTCCAGCAAATCTAACCAACAGCTCGCCAATGATGTGGGCAGGGCTGGAGATAAGCAGGTAAGGTGAGACTAGGAGCCCAGGCTTGAGCTGAAATGAGACTTCTGGCCATGGTGAGAGTGGGTGGGTAGGTGCAAGGCTTTACAGGGCACCAGAAGTATTTCATAATGGACTGAGGAGGCCCAGAAGAGGATGCTTTCACTATTAGCAGGAGGAAAATGCTTTCAGCAGGGTTTCTAAACTGTCCTCCAACTTCTGTAGCAAAACATCCCGGTGTCATTAGAGTTAGAATTACCTTGGGTAACCGACTGTGAAGGAAAAGTAAATGACTGTAGACAGACCCATAAAAACAAAGAAATAATTAAATAGGTCCTTGTGGATGAGGAGCTTTCCAGAAAACAGAGCAATGGTTGAGCCTATTTATCATTTGGTAGATGGTGTTCTGACTTTACGGGAAGAATTAAAGCTGCTTATTACCTCTCCCATTTTCAGTATTGATCCTGGTGTTGTAAAAAATAGAGCTTGGATTATGATGCCAACTGGTTCCTGGGAAAGTCGACAGTACACAAACCATAAATTTCACATTTCCTTCCTGATGCAACAGCATTGCCCATCTTGCCTGTTTCACTCATGATTAATGTTAGTTAAATTTAAAATTATTAAAACCCTGGAAGTAAAGATTAAAAGACCATCCTGCTCTCTGATTCTAGCCCCTTGGTTTCTGTTCTATAATGTAATTAATGAATTACTTAGTTTAGTGTTTGAAGTAATTGGTATTTTTGCCATCACTGTTTTTTCAAAGGCTACTCCAAGCTATTTTTTTGCATAGCCTGTAGTCAGGATATGAAATTGTCAATACTATTAACTCTTACAATCAAATGTTCCTGACATATTTTTACAATAAATGGCTAATTTTATGACTGGTAATATACCATTATTTATTTTAAAAACAAAATTGGATCAATTCTGAATCTGTGACAAGGAAAGACCATTAAACAGCAGATAACAAGGTCCCATCCTTTCAGGAAGGGATGGATGATCAGATTATCACCATTTCCTCAGAAGTCGCACTAAGCCACTTTCAAAGGTGTTTATTAAGCAAGTTGAAAAAATGGTCTGATCAACCTTCAGCTTCAACCTAACAGCTTCACTTGACATCCACATAGCACCAAAGTGTTGTAAGTAATTATGGCAGAGGGAATCTCCACCTGACAGAAATTCAAGAATAGTGAGAGTTTTCTGCTTACAAGTTTTGCATCATTCTCCATCCCTTTCCCCAATTTTTCTCCTGTCTGTGGCAAAGATATGCTAATACTTGTCCAATAATGGACAAAAGGATTTAAAAGAATCCTGTTTCCTCCTGCTCTGCATTTTCTAACTATCTGACTATTGCCAGTCTCTATTTATCTTATATATGACTTATCTTTATGCTATCATGGCTACAACAGAACTTCCAAGGGTGAAAGAAGGTCACTAGGGCAGCCTTAGAACTGGCACTAGGGCTCTTCTGTGACACACCTGGTTAGAAGACCCAGGAATACTCTCACTATTCGAGTGCTCAAGTGATGGATTTGCTGTGTAAATTTGGATAACCTCAAGCTACTTTTATTCATAAGAAAGATAAGAAACTTGGCTCTTGGCTTGCCAATATTACAGAAATAGAAATCTGCTTTGGATCACTGTTCACCAGAACTCAAGGGAAGCTGTTTCACTAGTTGCTCAATGGTCTTTTATTGTCCAAGTATTAGTTAATACAACTGTACTGCATTTTTGAAAAGGAAAAATCCCATAGAGAAAGGGTAGATTCCTGTACTTCAATTGCTAGCTTTAACTCTGGATGTTGTGAGCTGGATCCATATCTCTCTGAACACCTGCAATTACTTTTCTGTCAGGAAATCTGTTATAGTAAAAAAAAAAACACCAAGAAGAAAAGCCTAGGCTACTCAGAAGGGCTTGTAATAACTTAGCTCTGGCCCTTAGTAAATTCCTGTTGTTTCTTTTGAGTGAAATCACAATTTTACAGCACAAGAATCCATAAATTACATTTTAAAAACCTGAGGTGAAATTCTGAGGAGATAGTTTCCCCTTTTCTATATGAACTTTCACTAAAAAGGAGATGCCAAAATCGATACTGTCTTTTAAGAGATCTGACTCTTTGGGGTTTTTTTATTTTGTGGTCATGAAAATTTCTCATTTTTTTACTAAGTCTGCTAAGACTATGGAATTTAAAAACAAAGTTTTCCTTTCCCTATATGTGATGCTGTTGCAATTACTGATGTTTGTCCTTTATTTAAGCCATTGTGAGATGTCCTACTGATTTCACAAGGATTACTTATGTCAGTAATATTAAATGCCTATATCTGTGACTATAAAGAATTTAAAATAATGTGGTACATTGATTACTGTATGCTTTTAAGCACTTCTGCAGTTAACTTTATGCACGTCTTGCTTTTTATGATATTTTGTTGCATATTTCATTTACAGACAAATCTATTGACAATTTTTTTTCCAAAGAGTCAGTGTATGGATTCTGGTGATTCATGAAGGGCAAAAATATGAAATTCTTAGACCTAGGTAGTTACAGAGAAATGTTTGAACCTCTGAGATATAACATTTATGGTAATTTGAAGCAATAAAAGCAACTTCAATTTATTTCCTTAATTGACCCTTCAGCCAGTTTCCTAAGTAGGAAAGACCCAAATCACTTTTCTGAATGCACTCTCAGTACTGAAAGCAGTCTCAGAAATTGTAGATTGCAAGAGATTAGACAGAATTTTATTGAGATCAAGTTAAAAATTAGGAGAAAAGAAAAATGAGCCACCTGACAATTATGCTAGTAAATTAAATTTACTTGAGATTATTCCTTGGTCTTGAAACCAGGTGGTACAGAAAAGCCTGTTTCTACACTAGTTATCCTGGGAAATTAGATGGTGGCATGTGAGCTATCTATTGGCAGTCTTCACTGGAACCTTTCAATTTCAGCATCATGCCCAGGAATTCTTTTAGTAAGTTTCTCATGGCACATCAAAAAAATCCTGCCAAAAACACTAGCTGAAAAGATAAAAGCTTACTAGCTAAGGCAGTTGTGTTCCAACACTAATAAGCATCATTACATACTGCAAAAAGATATAGAAGTTTTTGTCAAGTATTAGGATTGTATGAAATATGTACGTATAAAATTTTAGATGTACATAAAACAAACATATAAAAAATAAATGTAACAGCCATATAATGTGACAACAGCTCCTGTGGCTTCCTATGTACATTGCAGTCTCAAACACTACGTTTATTCATCCTGATTCAATTTTACATCCTGTCTTTACATTGGGTTGATCTAATGCTATGTTTACTCATTCACTATTGATCTCACATCACTTTTCTGCTCCAAGTTACAGCTGGGGAGTCCCCTGGCAAGGGAACCTGCTGCATTTTCACTGGAGCAAACCTACAGAGCACAACACAGAGGCACAGCACAGCAATGTTCACATGTTCCTTTAGTCACATTCACTTTGACGTTGTTTATGGCCATTCTTCAAGAAAATCCTCCAACTCACCATGTTAGATCACAGAGTACTCTCAACCTAGTTCATCATTCAGCAGAACAGCATCTCACATGGACAAGGCTGGAGTATATGGAGCTGCAGGCCAGTAGCTATTAGCAGGTTCCAAGTAGAATCTGTGATAACACACAACAATGGGGAATTTCTCCTGTCTAGGTGAATTCTGCTGGTGTAATGTTAGCAAAAACTTGCATGCATGGATCCCAGCTGGACTAAAATAAAACTGTTTCCATCCAGCTCCAACCAAATGCAAACTGCCTGGCTACTTGCAGCTGACCTGTTCTATTATGCCCAGCCTTTGGAAGATATTTTGAGTGCAAAGATCATGACTTAAAGCAGGAGAAACTTATTGCAGGAGACTATCAAACACTTCTTGGTAATAGAAAATAGAAAGAACACTATGGCTCTTGTTGGCCAAACCCAGCCATGATCATATCCTGTAGCTATTTCCAGCTGATTAACAGACTGAACTCTTTCTCAAGGCACAAGAAATTCTTGAAGACTTTGTGAACAAACTGCTTCACAAGTTACAGGCTAGGATAAATGTCTTGCACCCCAAAGAGTAAAAAACCATCATCATATTTTGAAGCATTTTTCATCTTGAGGACAGAACATCAGGTTTGGGGAATTTATAAACTGCCAGGTGAAACAGAGAAATTGATTTCCAGAAAAGTGTTTTGAGCAAGAGCAGTTCGATTTGTCAAATTTGGTATTTCTCTCTGCTGACATAGAAAATGTCAGGTGTACTAGCACAAATCAAAGTACCTCAAGTAATGTTTGCATGCATGTCACAAGAACAAAAGAATTTTGTTATTACCCTGGGCTCTCTGACATATAACTGCACAGCAGGGCCAAGCATGCAGGTTAGTGCTGAGAATGTGAGGTAGAACCAGTTATATAAAAGATTGTAAGTAATTTCTAGTCCTGTTTGTGCCATAAATCGTCCAAAGGACTTTTGTGATTTTGTGAATATCAATTACACACCTCTGCCCACACATTCAAGTAATCTCAAGCTCATACTCCTGTCAGTGAGTCCTGCTTTGGCCAGCACTGAAAGATCATTTCTTGTCCTCTGAAGCATTGCTATATATATGTTGTTCCACTAAGCAACAAATCTGCTTTGTCTTTGTTCAGAACCGGCTATAGTTTTTCAGAAGACCCCAATGCAGTTTTCCAAAAGCTGAACTGATCACTCCGCTTCATGCAAGAGTTTAAATCAGTACAGAAAACAGTAAAAGAATCCCATCCCTCAATATTTTACATCACATCATTACATGCTACGGTGAATAGGTGATACCATTTCATAAAGTACAGTGATGTGAAAAAATCTTAATTCCAGTTTAGAATTCATACAGTCCCAATTGGCTTATATACTTGTATTCTTTTTCACCCTCTTTTCCCTTATGTCATGGTTATAATCCCAGCTGGGGATGCAGTGATGCCTGTGCTGTGTGCAGCCTCGGCCGAGCTTTGCCCTCCCTGTGGAACAGCCTGACTTTGCTGCTCAGCAATAGCTTTGTCAAGGGATGGGGCTTAGCCTTGGGGACCTTTGTCAATTCAGTGGCTTTTCCAGTTTTGCTAAGCTAAATTCAACAGGTTGTGTGGCCTAGAGCAGCTGAAGATCTGCTCATACCCTGAGAGCATCTGGACTCCCAGCACACAGTTCAGCCACATCATGAGGGCTGAGGGATCGAGATGAGAACACAACCCAAATCCCAATTCTCTCATTTCATTTTAGGATGAAAACCCTGCTGAATTCTGTTTCTATGGTGTTTTCTTCCCCCCTCTGCAGTGGAATGGGAAGGAGAATCAAAAGTAAAACTCATAGGTTGAGATAAGAACAGTTTAACAACTGAAAGAAAAGTAACTTACAATAATAATAGCAAACAATAGTAATAATAATAATGACAACAAAAAGGGAAAGAAAAGGTCAAAAACTGAGTTATACACAATACAATTCCTCCACCCAGTGACTGATGCCTAGATTCATTCCTGACCCTAGATCAGTTCCACTTGCAGGTAACTCCCCCAGGTTATATATTGGACATGACATTCTATGGTGTGGAATATCCCTTCAGCCACTGTATCTTCAGCACTGTATCAGCTACTGAGGATAAATTAACTTTACTCTAGCTGAAACAAGGACATCATAGTAATTTACACAGTTTTGCTTCTTTTAACTTGTGTCATCTGTTAAAATATGATAAAAATCAATTTCGCTAAAATAGCATGAATCATGTGCGAAAAGGAAGAAGGAGAGATAACTGTTAATATCCATCTTTTCTTGGTTAGCTGACATACATATTTTAACAGCTTAATACCCTGCTCTTCTCTGCAATAGGGGAAAAAACAGCAAAAAATATTAAGTGGAAAACTTCTTTGCTAACACAGCTTTAAAGGGATGACAATATTTAAGGAATGCAGTTCTCAAGGTGTTTATCCAGCCAGCAAAAGAAGTGGGGTTCTTTTGCTCACCCAAGTGCCTCAAGATTCTATCCTCATCATTTTTACACCTCATGCTCTAATAGCTTATTGTCCTAGTTTGAAAACAAACCAGGGGGAGACTGCAAGTCAGACTAAAATTCAAAAGGAAAACAAAAAAAAAAATTAAAGATAAGCGAGATAATAACAAGGAAAAGCACTGACAAAGCCAGATACAACCTGACACCCTGTTAGAGTGGTGGTAGCAGTCCAAACGAAGCAGCTCAGCTGAAGCGGCGATTCCGTGGAAGATCCCGTCTCCAGCCGAAGGTCCAGTGGTATCTCCCGTCCTCCAGGAAACCAGCAGACAGGGGCTCCTTGTGGTGTTTGCAATCTCAGTTTATATCTAGGATGGAATGCCTGTCTCCTCCCTCTGGGCGGGGCATCTCACAATGGGTTGATGTAATTTTGTCAGTCATGTGGTAAGGCCATTAACAGAATATTGTCTGGAATGGGTTATCTATGAGTCATGTGGTAAAACTCATTAGCAGAAGATAGTCCGGAGGGAGGAGGCAAGCAACACCACCCACCTGGTGTCAACAGTTCATGTAGATGGTAATAGAATACACTGCAACCCAGGACAGTTATGAATCTGAATCAAATACTTTCTCAAGGGGAGCCCTGAGCTTTCCTAGACCAGTGAGAATTTTC
This sequence comes from Daphoenositta chrysoptera, assembly GCA_013397915.1. Classification (NCBI taxonomy): domain Eukaryota; kingdom Metazoa; phylum Chordata; class Aves; order Passeriformes; genus Daphoenositta; species Daphoenositta chrysoptera. The sequence continues at coordinate 458,753 of VZRO01000338.1, forward strand.
AAACATAAATCTTTGCTGCACAGGAAACTCTCAGATGTTGTTAGATAATTTTTAATGAAGACCTCCTGCTACCTTCCAAGCCTCATTCTTTTGTGAAGATTTAAAAATATATTACACTATTTCTAAATTAGTCACACTTGAAGAAATCTCCAGGGGTTTCCTTGCAGGTCTCTCAGGTTTCTTCATAGAAATGTTGACTTTATGAACTGTGAATGGATTGGAGAAACTGACAAATTTGTCAAGCCTGAATTGGAACATAAAGACAGCTTGCTTGATGCAGTAAATCATGTGAAAACTATTTCCAAGGAGCCTCTTGACAAGCTGTCAGGACACTGGTTGGACAAGCACCAGGTAGCATTACTCAGGACTGGAACAGCGACAGCAGTGAGGAAACATGTCATTTCAGCTCTGTATTCCACTTCTTGAGAACCGGTTGTCATATATAGAAAATATCCTTTCTCTCAGATTGATTTTTTGTGCTAGGGCTCTACAAACTGGCTGCTCTAAAAGGTGCACATCCTCTAAGTGTAACTTCAGGCACAAAAGCCTAAACTAGGCAGGTTCCCCTTTTCCCAGCCAGCCAGGAGAGACAGGCTGTTCCACATTTCCTTCAGAGATCACAGGTGATTCCACAAGTTCATTCTAAAATGGTACATCTCCTGGGTTCTTCTCAGCCCACTTCTCTATCCTGTTGAGGTCTTTCTGAAGCATAGGCAGCACAGCCATCAGCTGTTCCTCCCAGTTTTGCATCATATTCAAATTTGCTGAGGGTGCAATCTGTCCCCTTGTACAGGCCATTAACAGAAATGTTTTGGGCAAAAATATATCAACTGCTGGTTCATTCCACTAACAAGTGTCCTCCTTGCCCTGATAAGCACAGTTGAAACAGCCAACAGATTACCGTGCTTTCTTTCAGGCCAATTTTTGTTTTTCCAGACTATTTTCCTGTTGTTCCAGTTAGAAAAGACAATGGCAGTTACTGATTCTTACTTTCTGAGGATGTTTCCGTTCTTCGTGAAAAATTGTGAACAATTTTCAGTTGTATTTTTAGAAAGTGAAATTATTTCTGCACTGATTTAAAGGAAAAACATGATGTGAGACTCGTGGCCCCACCTGATAAGCTCTGTTGTTTCACAACACCTACTGACATCCTTTGGCCTTCATAAGAGCCTTATAAAATTTAAAAATCTACTGTCGGAATATTCCTCTTTAGTTATCAATAAACTTAAAGGGATAATTGTTAGTCGCTACCTTCTTTCAGAGCACTTAATCATCTTAGTTTACTCCCTAGGGGATGTTGTATAGCTTTGCAGTAAGTTATAGAGTCTGGTCAGATAGTAAAATGTTAATTGTATCTTTTATTGTTTTTATAGCCTTATTTTTTCTTGTCCTGCTGCTTTGTTACTTTGTTTTCCATTTCAGTTCCTCATATCACCTTTCTCTGATTTTCTATGTAGAAATGCCTATGAAAGTTAAATAATTCATATAAGGATTGTTCATGACTTTCCATAAATATCCATTAATCTCTGAAATGTCACTCTATATAGAGAGTCTACATCAATTCTCAGATCGCTACATGCAACACCTGTTGATATCAGTGGAAGCTGTGCTTTGTCATACATTATCATTTGAGGTGGTACTGGTAAAATTTCCATTTTATCAGTACCACCTAATAAAAATTTCCAGAACAATCTAAATCCTGACATGAATATAAGAAAAGAAGATTTTTAATATTCTGAGTAGTGTGTGGTACTTTCTTTTGCAAGCACATCATGTGGGAAATCACTCTATATTTCAGTGGTTATTAAGTTTAGAGTAAGATTATGGTAGCAAATAGACTACCTATCAATCAATGTCTTGCTATTATCTTGCCTATGAACTTCATGATTGTCATCCCTGAATCTTTACACCTGTACCAAACTGCACTGCCCTAAGAAAACTCTGTAGAAAGTCTTCTCCATAGAGGCCAGAGACCCTAGCCCACGGAACACAGAAACACTCGTCTTCTTTTTTCTTCTGATCCCAAGAATTTCATTAAACTGCTATGAAGAATGATGGATGAGAGAAAAGGCAGACTTAGGTAGTGATGGCATTTTCAAGAGTTTAAGAGATGTACAAAGTAATTATCCTCAATCACTACTGCAATCCTTTTTTGCATTTTTTTTATTTCTGTTTGTGATTTCTACCATAATTTAGTAAAATACACTACCTGTGAGATATTTGAATTCTCTGAAACTGCAATTGGCTATTTCTCCAATGAAGGTAATGATGCACACTCTTTATCATGATCCTTTTTCTAAACCTTGTTCACCACGATTCATGCCTTTTAACTTTTTCTCCCTCTTGACTTTTTCTCACAAGCAGGGACTGGCTTCTGTCAGACCAACAAGAAAATGGACAGATGACTCACTAAGAAATTGGACTGCTGACCTTGGCAAAGCTTAATTTGCTGCTGTGTTAACACTACCTCTCATCAAGCTGACCTTATTACCTTGCTGGCCTTCTCTTGCCTTGTGCTAGTTGAAAGCACTTTCTGTCAGAGGCTCGTGTTCTCCTCAGGACAATGCAGTGTTAGTTTCTGATAAATATCCTACTTGCTAGAGTAATAAAACTAATAAATAAGAATAGAATTTTCCCATCCTGGAAGAAATTTAGAATTGGATGTCAATACAAATGAAGTTATCATTGTCAATGCATAGCAGTATCTGTTGAATACCCCGTAGATCAGACTAATAGCTAAAAAATACACATTTTATATTTTATTTGTTTAAATTAAAAGCTGTGAGGCAGACTGAGAAGAAAGGATTTATTAAAGCTGATGAAAGCATGCAGAACTTCAGATTTCTGATTATCTACTCAGTTCTCAAAGAGTGACGAGGGGATATAGATTTTCTGCTTGAAAACACAATGTGGATAAAACCTTCTGGAAAAAACTTGGTGTGGCAAGGTTTTGGGGGTTAGTAGCTGCAGGAGTGGCCTCTGTGGAAGAAGATCAGTAATTTTCCTGCACAGGACACAGTCATTTCTAGATAGTTCTCCACCTATCACAGGCCAAAGATGAACCCATCACTGAATTCGGTGCTGCTTCTGCAAAAATGTATTTCTGAAAGAATGGAAACTCTAGAAAGAGGAGGAGGGAACATGGAGACAATGAGGGAACAGAGATAGGTGGAGGCAACCTAAGGGAAACAGCAAGAGAACACCGAGGTCAGAGAGGCAGGAGGTGTTCCACAGCAGAGCATACATTCCCAAAGGCACAGAGCCTGTGGAAGGCCCATGTCAAAGCAGAGGAAAAAAGCAAAGGAGCACCAAAAGGAACCAATATATCCTGACTTTCAAAAACTGCCACCCCTCCACCATTGGATCCCTTGCCTCTCAGAAAGCACTGAGTGCAACCTGGGGCTGTAACAAGGTGGGAGGTGAGGAGATGATGTGACTTCACCTCATGTGAAGTCAAGCTGGGGAAAAGGAGTGGTGCGTTTTCCCTAAATGTTTTAATGATTTTTTTCATTTTTTTTTGCTTTCATTTCTCAATACCTGAAACAGTAATTAAGTATTTATAGTAATTTTCAATAAATAATTTGCCTAGTTTGAGTCTACTTTGCCTGCCATAGCAATTGTGACCTCCTTGTCTTTATCTCGAAACATGAGCTATCTTCTTCTGTTCTGTTTGCTCTTCTGTCATGCTGAGGGTGAGAAGAGTGAGAAGGAGTTGTGTGGGTGCTTGGCTACCAGCCAGGACCAATGCACCACAGACCTTTCGGTAATTATCTTTTTCATATTGTTGCTGACCTCTTCAGTAGTCCCCATTCTTAAACAGAAATGAACCTTGTTTACAGTAATGCACCTAAGTCACAGAGAAGCTAAAACTGCTGTCCTCACTGCTGTAGATGCTTCAGAGACAGCTTCACAATTGAGAAGACATATTCAAATGTGTAGTGTTTGATCAATTGCAATGTTCTGCAAACTGAATGACACAAAAGAGTAGCATGAAAATAGCAAAGAAATACTCATATACACCAAGGTCGAGACAAATGTGATCTACATGACTCTTCCTAATGTCTTCCTGGAAAAGTGTCCTGTTTTCTTAGAAAACACTATCTTGGACATCTTCTCTACTGTTATAAATAATAATATTAATAAATATATGCAAATAAATTGACCATCTAATTTAAGAAAATACTATTTCTATTAGCAAAACCTACAAGCTCCAAATTTGGTGTGCTACTGTGCTCCTTCATGCTTGACTGCTTTCTTAAAGATGCAGAACTCATTATCAGAAACCTTTGTCTATATTCAATATCACAATGCAGCATCCAACTCAATTTTTCAAAATAATTAGATGCTTGGTTGAACACTTTGTCTTAGTCAACTTAGTTGAACACAATTGTAATTATGATATATCAGAAAATGCTGTTTACAATGTTTATTCCTTTTTGCTACTAATCAAATTATTAAAAAATTTTCTAAAATCTATTTTTGAAACTTTTTAGTGTTTCTTATATTTTAATGTTAGCTAAAAAATGACAATTAAACTAATAACATTCAAATACACAAACCACAAAACTGAATGACATTGTCAATATACAAAAAAGAACAAAGAACTAATGCAGCATGAAAATGTGGCAATGAACAATCAAGCAAGATTATTTAAAATAAAACCAAACAGCAGCTCTTAAGCTCATATTAATCACATCCAATCAAATACAATGAATATATACCAAATCAAAAAAAAAGCAAGAAATTGTAAATATTTATTTCACCATCTGCAGACTTTGATCCTTGTCTAGTGATTACTTTAAGTACACATAAGCATCTGAGAATAATGCTGTCTGACAATAATACAGCTTTAAGAAATGAATAAATTTAAAGTAAGCAAAGGTTTCAAGCAAAATCTTAAAGAACCATAGGAGAATAGAGTTAAAACGACCTTCAGAAGGTATCTTACCTATCTATCCACCTAGTCTGAGACAAATCAGCTAGCTAAACTAAATATTTTATTAACCTGGCCCAAAAAAATCCATTCAGGAATGCAGATCTCAGAAAAATTATTCCATGCCTTAGCATTAATTTTTTTTGGTCAGAAAGTCTGTCCTATTGTCAAATATAAATAATTCATTGCAGAATTCAAGCTTATTACTTCTATATACCATGGACACACAAACAAAAAAAAAAATCTTTTTTTAAAAAAATACTTCTATTTTTATACACGCATGACTCCACAATAGAAAAAATTTAGGCTAAATAACCCCAAGTCTTTCTTCCACCATCTTTGGTGGTCATGTTTTCTAAGCCTTTCCTCATTCACACTGATGTCCTTCAGAATGCCTCCAATGGATCTATGTTTTTCTTCAACCTTTATGACAGAAATGTGACACATTACTTCAGCTTATCAGAACTCCTGAACAGGAAGGTTATTTTATGTACCTTACAGTTTTTTTCTGTAATTTGTTTTGTTTTGTTTGTAGAACAGACTGACGTGTTTGACTCACATGTGATTCATTCCTTCCTTCTCTAAAGAACTGCCACTTAGTCCATTGTTTATCCTTGTGTATTTACACTGTGACTATTTTTGCATAAGTGTAGTAGCTTCTGCTTCTCCCTATTGACTGCATCATATTTTTTAACCATTTTCTTCAAGTGAACAAAATAATTTTGTAGAACAATGAAGAATCAACATTAACAGTATCTGCTATTATTTAAGAGTCTTCAATTTGCCATGCTTCCTAGGTTATATTTTACAGAGCATGGCAACAAGACCATTGCCAAGGTTGTAAGAACATACCAGCATATTCTTATAATTCTGCAGGGCAGGAACATCTGCCCTGAGATTTCTGTGGAAATTGAGCCCATGTAGTACCTCTCAAGAGCTCAGCAGTCTGTAATATAAGGTCTTGACACAGCTGAAAAATCCTTATTTCCACAAGATTCCATGTGGCTTTAAGTCCCACTGAAGTCCACGGGAATGTAAAACATCAAGTACAACACAGCTGCACTCAAAAAAATGTGACCCATAGTGGTTGAAATCACAAGCATTCTTGAGTTATGCTGTCCTGGTTTTGGCCAGGACAAGGTTAATTTTTTGCAGTAGCTGGGAGGGGGCATGGCTGGGACATATGGTGGTATATATTCTATACCACCTCATGTCATTGCTGGGGGCAAGGGAAAGGGACTCTTTTCCGAGGAGAAGAGGTTCCTGCTAGTCAAAAAAAACATGGCAGAGGGAGCTCCCTGGTATTGTCTGTTACTGGGTTTTTTTTTCCATGTGCATAGTTTATTTTCTTGTACCTTCTGTCATTAGTATTGTTGCTCTTACTGTTCATTTTCTTGTTTCATTGCTGTTTCCAGTAAATTTTTCTTATCACAACTGGTGACCTTTGACTTTTGTGTCTCCAATTCTCCTCTCCATCCCACTGCAGAGGAGGGAAAGGGGAAAATGGGGAAGCAAGATAGAGCAGAGCATGGTTTGGAGAGTCTCGGTGGGGGCACTGAACTGTGGAGTACCATTCCTAAACCATGACATAAACAAATTCTAGAAGTAAAGATGAGTGCAAAATCATCACTAAACTTTTAGTTGCTAATACAGAGGTCAGAAGTTTTTCCTGTGCTTCCCTCTTATTCAGTTGGTAAGGGAGACTTTCATTTCTGTCATGGCCCAGAAACAAATGACAGATGTTGCTTCACTTTGAATATTTTGGCTGTTTCCAAATGTAAAATAATGTTTATGTTTTGGAAAATGCTGTTTCTGTTTTTCTGTAACAAAGAAGCTTTAAAAAGTAATCGTCTAGCCCAAGAAAATAAACAGACAAAAATATTCCAAGTTATAAATGTTTTTAAATAAGGTGGTCTGTTATTCCTGGTAGAGCAACTGCTGTTCAGTTTTTCATGGAACACTGAAGCCAAAAAGGTTAAGAGCACTGGACACGCAATGCTTTAGCTTCAGGGTACTGAAAAGCACTTAAAGCCCTTTGAGTTAAAACCTGAATTAAGGATCTCCTAGAAAACATTCAGAATATCTCAGGATAGGAGGCGAATATGACTAGTATGATTAGATAAAGTCATTCTGTTTAAGCCACAGGTTTTTCCCCTCCTTTATGTACTTAGTTTTAATTTTAATTTAATTTTCCTTTTACTTTTATTTTATTGAAAGCTGAAATAAATGTATCATGAAAAAATACATTGATGCACAGCTGAATTTAGAATTAAGTGTGAAAAAACAGGGAAAAAATACATTTTGAAAAACCCTGCTGTAGTTAATGAAGACAGAATCATCAGGATTGAGCCCTAAGAGCTAAAGGATTTTCAAGAAAGAGAAAAAATAGGTTTTGTGCTTTTGGGGTATTTTATATATCCCAAAAGGTCTGTATTTTAATAAATTATAATTCATTTTATGTATAGAAGTTTTCTCCAGGCTGAAGAACTCAATGACGTCTGGAAAATTGGCACCATCATCACACAAATGAGAGCTGAATAACTTAATAGGAATAGGCTTCCCAGTAACATCTCTTCCCAAGTCTCCTTCAGCTTCTTGACATATTTTTTGGTTTCAAAGTAAGTAGCTCACTACATTTTAAATTGACTCCAATTCTAATTTTCTCCATGTATTTTGACTACAAACCTCGTGGGGTGAAGACAGGCTCTTTTGTTCACCACCACGTTGTTAAACACAATGATTTCAGTTTGTGATGGCATCTATAGCTTTTCACAGTGAGGAAAATGATGCCTGTGATAATAACCATAGTTAGGCTTTCATCTGTAAATGGAAGAACTTGAATTTTCCAGGTAAACTGGTTCATAAAGAATTCCATTTAAAGAATATCTTCTAAAGAAAAATAATCTCAGGTTTTAGTACATGTCATAGAAAAGAAATCGCTTCAGTTATTGAAAATAACAGAAGAAGAAACACTTTACTATTTTACAAGTAATACATAAATAGCTTTTATAGAAATAGTTCTGTTTATCTGCACTTACACAATTGTACCCTTTAATAAGCTCTTTCAACGACTTTTTCGAAAATATATGCCTGGATTCCTGTCCACTGTTGTCTACAACTGAAGCACACATAACCAAAATTCACATGCAATGAATGGATATATAAAAAAATGCTCTGACATTAAAAGATTAAACACTCCAGTGATGCCACTTTGTTTTTAATTACCTTGTAGTTATTAATGTTCTACTTTTCTCACAAAAAATAGCTTAATACATCCCCGGTTTTATTTCTGTGTTTCCAACAAAAGAGAAATCCAGTGCTTCTGAAGTGTAAGAGTTCTTTTTGTTATCTTACTCCCAGGACATGTGTCACACTAACACATCAACTCTTTGGGAAATTATATAAATCAGATTTATTTTTTACAGAAGCCTTCTTATCGAGTGTAAGCTTATAAGTATCAATGAAAGAAGCACAAACGTCTAAAGCTAGTCAGACAGCTGAGGCTTTAGAATAAAGAACAGTATTTCAACATTCTTAGAGCTAGTGAGTACTTCAACTAAAATACAGAAAAACTACTATGCAAAGAGATAATAAATTTCCATCGTTGATTTCTACAGAAGGCTTTTGGGTAGATGCCTTATTAGAAAATAAAATAATTTTGATAAGAAAATTAACTAAGAACACTACCACAGAGCAAACGTACTTAATGAGCGTATTAAAGTTAGAAAAGGAAAATGTCTCATTTTGAACAAAGAAGCATACTTAATACCTGCAAACAGAAATCTAATCTGCAGTATCTGTGATGATTCAATAAATAGGAAACCTTTGGAACCAATGGAAAGAGTAACATTGAATTCAAACAGATTTGTGTCAGCTTCCAAAACTTACACTAACTGTAATAACTCAATATATTCTCTTAGCATTTATCTTAAGAATGCCCAAAGCCCCAGTAAGTTTTGAAGTAGCCAGTTGGCACAAGAGTCCTTTGCGAGAGACTCCATGTATCACGTATCACCTTCTTTAATGAGCAAACTTAGGGATTTTCAGATACACTGTAGAGTTGCTGAACTGAAGAATTGCCACAAGCAGATGTGTCTCCAGGATCACACTAGTGGAGACTTTCTTCATTCCCTTGCCTACATTCAATCTCTTGATCTTTCCTGGATCCTCTCCCGTTTCTTTTTCCTTACCTCCTAGATATAGGAGAAAATTGTCTCCTGCTCAAAATGAGTCTTTCTTCATGCAATACTCCATTAGTGAGTTATTTAAAGTTGTCTTTTTCTGATCAGGGAGCCAGTCATGAATCTCCTCAGTGATTCAGCTACTGCAATAATCAGCAATAGTCTGTGAAAGTGTTCCATGCTATCATATAACTTATACAAACCATAACCTATATAATTTGGTATAATAAGATTTATCCTCCTCTGCAAATCTTGCTTCTTAAATTTTCATAACATAACCAGTAAATACTTATAAACATATGCTCTATTTATTTTTACATCCACATAAGCTATATGAAGTGAGCTTCAATCACAAAGAACACTAATATAAGAAAAACAACAAAGAATTACTAATTTTAATACTTCATTTATACTTATTTCAAAATACTTTAATTCTGGTCTCTGCATTTCAGAGCAGAGGTTTTCCAGCAGTTTTTCCAGCAGTTACAACAAAAACTCATGGATCTGACTCTTCTTTACAGAAGGAAAATCCTTTAAGCACAACACTTTTTAGGGAGAAGCAAGCTATAATAATATGATTTCTTATTGAGTGACTGCACAATAACTACTTTTATAAAGATGCAATTAGTAAAATTCATTCCTGGAAATCATCTAATATCTAAATTCTTAAACATTTGTAATGTAATAATTTCTGTAATTTTAATAAATCTGGATTTTTGTTTTCTCTTAGCCCATCGATTCTAGCAAGCAACACATAATGTCAGATGTACTGCAAAGGATGTCTGCCAGAATTTGCCTGTGTCCATAAAAGTTCAAGTAAACATCAAGTGCTATCATCAAAGCAAAGCAAAAAGAGTAGAAAGAGCTGTGTTTTGGCTGTGAAATGTCTCGTGCTGAGCTTGGAAAACATTATACCAAGGCAGCTGCTAATGAAGAAAGCCTGTATTCCTATAGGACAATTCTTTTGCTACTGTTTACTAAGATATCAGAGGAAAATAAGATTGAAGACATAGAATTTTCAATATTGCTTAAGGACTTGACTGACACTGCAATGTGTGTTTAGAAAAACATACTTGCAGAACTTGCCAAGTTTTTTTAGGTTTTTTTCGGTTTTTAGGACTTTTGGGGTTGGTTTTCTGGTTTTTGGTTTTGGTTTTTTTTAGAAACATGAGCTCAAGGCTAGTCTCCAAGTATCTAGTTTATCTAGTTTTATCTCGTTTCCTGCCTCATTAAGAGAACAGTCTTCAGAAGCTTCTGTGACTAGGTATTGATTTAGTGTAAAAGGCTTCTATTTCTGAAAGCTTTGATTCAATGTCTTGTATTACATACAATTTTGATGCACAGGGGCATCTTTTGGTCTTGCACAACTGAATGGAAAGTTTTTATTATTTTCCATGAGATTAGAATTGCAGTTGCATTTGGGGACTTCCAAGGATTCCAAAACTGGTTAAGAGCATTTGTAACTTACATGTGGATCCCACGCCAAAAGATGGGTTCAAGAAATAACACTATCATCTTATTTATGTATGGGCTTTTGTTTTGTGGTGTAAGCTTCAAGCATGGTTTTTTAAAAGCCTCAAAGCAAACCAAGACTAAGATCAGAATTCTGTTTTTGGTGGGTTTTTTTCCTCTGCAGAGGTACTATTTTCTATTATTATACATATAAATTGCAGCACATTTCAAGATTACTGCAATTCTCATACTTAGTATGAGAATACACACTCTTACTGGAACATTAAAAATCTTCGGATGTAATTCATCTAATTTCTCATAAAATTTCTTGAATTAAAATGAGTAACTGAAAGGGAAGATAATTACCACAAAAAGCAAGGTTAAAATTAAAGAAAAACAGACTTCAGGCTAAATTTCTGGCAGACACAAATATTTGTTTTGTTGACACATAAAACTGGGCTATTCTTTTATCAAAATCAAAATTCTGCTTATATACAGCTTCTTCTCAGTTTTTCTCTTTTCATTATATACAGGACAAGACAAATTCTTCTAGGTTGAAGATTATTTTATAGAAGGAATTTAATAATAAATTTAGAAAAAATAACTGGAAACAGAAGAAGCGAAAGAGAAGAGAAGTAAGAGGAGAAGATCAAGTAACCATTTAAATTACTCTGGAGTGCAACTTGATATTTCCAAACTATTTTAATTTAATTCACCTATAATGTGTAAGTTTTCCATGATTTCACTTCACCCTGATTTTAATTGCTAAACAGATCTTTTACAGACATGAAAAAAAGAAAGTGAACAAAAAAGAGAAATGGATCCGTGCATAAAAGCACGATTTCCTCACTGAATTCTTTCAAATTCTTTTTTTTTACCTAATGACAAGAGGCTCTAAAAGTGTTTAATTCCTGAATGTATCCTTTACCACTTGATCACCTTTTTTTTTTTTTTTTTGGTGATGAATTTTTCTTGTTATCTATATTGAAAACTATTGTTTTCAAAATGCAGATTTAAAAATAGAGGTCCTAAGAGAAGACAGACAATATTCCACCAGAAATGCTCACTTGACAGAGCTTAATAGCCCAAAGATAAGGTTGGTTTCTCAAAATCTTTTGATGGAAACAAAGGATGTGGGCAAGTCACACCAACCTTCTCAGCCTATCTGCTGTACCTGGCTCTTATGGCAGATCATTAGTCCTCCATGGAACCAGCTCTGCTTAAATTCCCAGCTCTGTCTTAGCTCTGACTGTGGGCTGCTTTTATCATGCCTGTATAACAAGGTCTTAAAAATATTTTTGCTCATAATCAAGCATGGTACATCAATACCCAATGGAAGGTACAGGATTAAAATTTATTGAGAACTGTGATGATCAAAGAAAAAAAGCCTGTTCCAGAAAAGGTTGTCAACACTGAAAATGAGTACAAAGCATAGATGTCCCTCCAGAGGCTTCCTGAACATGGATGGATCCAAGTTCCATTTTTTGAATTGGATTTGAATTCTAAGTGTAACTATAAAACACTCCAGAGACATAACTAAAACAGTTCCAAAATAGGAGGAGGGTTGTGAAAGAAACGATCTGAAGGTAGAGAAAGGAGAAAATTATTTCCAGTGGGACTTTTTTAAAAGCACTAAGTGATGAAAACCAAGAAAAGGAAAGCTGTCCCAGATATCCAGGACTGCAGAGATGGGAAAGGGAAGAGAGAAAGAGCACAGACTGGCAGCAGACATATCTCTGAGGTACTGGAGACAGAAAGCTGAACTCTCTAAAGAAGCGTCACTGTTGCAATGCTGAGCCACGAATGCTGTAATTTTGAATTGGCAAGCACTCCAAATGGGATCCTGGCATGTGTCAGTGGGATCCTGGCATGTGACAACTTCCAGCATCCAAACATCAGCAAGCCTCAGGGACCCCGTGTCGCTGTCAAAGCTGAATACTGGTTTCCAAAGCCATTTAAACAACAGACGCCAGCAAGCAGCAGGGTGCTCTTTCCCCCCGTATTTTTTACCTTCTGCAGTTGACAGCTTTTAAGTTCGCCTGAACACGGCCGCGGCATCCCCGTTTTACCGGCGACCCCACATGGGCGCGGCCCTGCCGGCACTGAACATCCCGGTTCCAGAGGGGCTTCCCCAGCGGGCCCGCAGCCGGGCGGGGGCCGGGAGCAGCCGGGCGGGGCCGGGAGGAGCCGGGCGGGGGCCGG
>VZRO01000338.1:471585-533199 GCA_013397915.1 Daphoenositta chrysoptera
CCCCAGGGCCGGGAGGAGCCGCCCCAGGGCCGCCCCGGCTCCTGCGGGAGGGGCTGCACCGGCCCGGACTGCCCGCGCTTTGCCTTGGCCGCTTTTCCCTCCCCCGCCCTCCCGCCACTGCCCCGTGCCATCCTCTTGAAGAGTACAACTACCATTCAGAAACAGAATTAAAAATTGAACTAAACAGACTTCGGGCTAAATTTCTGGCAGACACAATTATTGTTATGTTGACACATAAAACTGGGGTATTATCAAAATTCTGCTTAATTTTTTCTCTTTTGATTATACACAGGACAGGATATAAAAAACTCCAATTCTTCTAGGTTGAAGATTATGGAAATAATTTAATAATAAATTTAGAAAAAAACAACTGGAAACTGAATCAGCAAAATAGTAGAGAAGTAAGAGGAGAAGATCAAGTAACCATTTGAATTACTCTGGAGTACAACCTGATGTTTCTAAATGATTTTAATTTAATTCACCTATAATGTATACGATTTCCATGATTTCACTTCACCCTAATTTTAACTGCTAAAAACCAGACCTTTTACAGACATGGAAAAAAAGAACCAGAACAGAATAGAGAAGAGCATCGGTACGTTCAAGCCGGCCCCCGTTCCCGGCCCTGACGCTGTCCCTGTCCCTGTCGCTGTCCCTGTCCCTATCCCTATCGCTGTCCATATCCCTGTCCCTCTCCCTGTCGCTGTCCCTCTCCCTGTCCCTGTCCCCGCAGGACGCGGNGGGACAAACAGGGACGGGCGGGTCTGCGGGCCCGGCTGCGCTTCCCGATCCGGGACCTCCCCTCCCTCCCGCACCCGCCCTGCTCACGGGCTCTGCTCTGCGAACTGAGTCCCCGCACAGTGCCCCACGGGTTCGGAAGTTTCTTTCCGGGCGCTGAGTAAACCGAAAGGGGAGTTTTGTTGGTAATGTGCCTGCGCTGATGCATCTGAGGTCTTGGTTTTAAAGATCTTGGCTTCTCGCAGCTGGTGGGCTGACTTTGTGAAGTGATTAGTTCATACCGTGTGAAGTGTGGGATCTGCAGTGTAGCCCTGTCCTCCTGAGGCCTCTGCCTTGCAGCGGGTTGCTGCTTTCTAGAGCTGAAGTACTGTTGAGATAATAATGGCTGTGTAAGAATCCCATTTCCTCAGGTAATGTTTGTTTGTGGTCTCTTTTGTACAATGTCAGATGAGCAAATTTTAATCTGAAATAAAGGAAGTTATGTTTGCTTAAGAAACCTAGTTGTATTTTAATGAGACTAAGTATCACCTGTGTAATCAAAAGTAAGAATAGCCTGGGGCATTCTTCCCAAAATAGGTAAGTGCCAGAAGATCTGTAGCAAGAGCATGCTGAAGCCTTGCAGCTAAGGGAACATGTCACACTACTGACTCGATTTCTCCTTCTGCTTCAGTTAACCTGACATGATGTTTTCATATCGTGAGAATTCTCAAGGAAAGAATAGATTACAAAATCAGGGTTTTGCAAAAATTCTAGACAGACTCTACGTTTTGTTCACTGGTGATCCTTGTGATTTCATTAAGGCTGCTGTATGCCAAAAGCTTTCTCTTGTGACGGCGGGTTGGGTTTGTGGTAATTCTCTGCTGCCTATTCTGCTCCAGGCAGAAATGTCCATTTTTATGGTAACATTTTGCATAAAATATAGTAGGAGTGTATGGTGTGTCTACATGTGTGTGCTTTTATAATGAAGCATTACCTATTTCATAATTGTTTTAACTTTTGCACAATTAGCCCGAGTATTGCACTGACCAGTATTTGTGTTTACAGGGGCTTCAGGTATCTGCTGCTGTGACTGACCACATCAATAAGATACTGATGCTCTTGGCTATTCCTTCATTCTGCATGAAACTTTGGTGAGGTTTCCTCCAGAAGTCTACACAGTCATGTGTTTTATTCTCTGATTTGGAGAAGGAGTTTTGTCTCTCTGAAAGTAGCAGCTGCTTTGATAGATAAGAAATTTCTTCATGGCTTTGACTGCTACAGCATCCTTTTCCAAAAATGACATTATCCTCCTCATGTAATTTTTGTGTATGACTGAAGTATTTTTTGGTCGTAGAGAAAGGACTAAATTTTCCAGTTTGCCTCTCACTTCTTGTGTTTTCTTTGCTTTTCTGCTCCAAAGCTAATATCTCATTCGTTTTTGAAGAAAAGTTGTGTGAGAAGTAGTGTTGAGGTAGATAGTTCCACTGTCAGAAATTTGAGGTCTATAAAATGAGTAGGCAGAATGTCAAGGATAGGGCAGAGCAGCACATCAGAGTTAAGACCATAGCCATCCTTAGTGTTGTATTTCACACGAGTGATGCATATCACATTCTCTTTGGGGGTGTTGAATTGTGGGTTACATCCTATATACAGTTTATAGTCTACTTCAAACAGTCTAGATCCTTTCATATAATTCCTTGTTAAAGTTGTTCACTCTCCATATTTTTGTCACTTTAATTGCTGGAAGGCAAAAAGTATTTGTAGTTCACAGGCTTCTTCAGTCTGCTCTGTGTGTGTGTGTTGTGTCTCCCTTCTCTTCAAGGACCGTCCCATGATTCTGTCTGCCTTCCTTGCAGTCTCTGTTGGGGGTTTTTTGGTTTTTTTTCAATATCCATCCATATGAACAGCTCTGTTTACACCATTTACAGACTTCTTAGGCTCAAGTTGGAATGATTCCTGTCAGCGTTAGTCAGGCTTTTGAGAGCAGCAAAGGTACTTGACAGACTTACTTATTTTCACTTAGCTGCTTCACAGGAGTGTTGGGAACACCAAGGACAGCACTAACAATATCTTCATGAAGATTTTGAAAGCCCATGCTCTATCAGTTTGTTTTGGAATATTTGTAACTCTTAGAGCTGGATATTCATATCTTTGGTTTTGAATTGCAGAGAACCAGAATCTGGGAGCTTCAGAGATTATTAGCAGTTAGAACACATGACTTTAGTTTTATATATACAGAAGTTTAAGATCTGGAAAAAACCTCTCTTGTTTTCTATTGGAGTATTGTTTACATAAATTTGAATTATAACAAAATGCTGTGTCAAGACATCTTCATGGGGAAGAAAAAAAACCACAGAAAAATCTATTTAATTGCTCACGTAGTGTAACAGAGAAACACAGAAAAAAAAAAACAGTGTTAATCTGTTATGTTGTATATCTCCCTGGCTCATTATACTGTTGCTGGGTGAAGATCAAGATTGCTGATTAACTTTGAAGTTGACTCTTTCTAGGTGGAATAGATCAGCTTCTCAGTCTGCTAGAATAAACTGTGAAGTAGAAACTTTGGACTGAAAAGCTGTGTAAATCTAGTTGCTCTTTCCACTAGAGACTTGAAATCTTAGTAAGCTAATGACAATGCTGTCCTGGTTTGTGTTTGAAAACATACGGATGTAGGCATCGTTTTTAGCCTCATGTAGTAACATTTTAGAGAAATTCTAGTACCTCACTAGTCAAAGCAGTTGACAGAGATGGAACAGCATCTGCACCTTTGTAGCAGGCTTTTACTTCTTCATCTCAAGCAGAAATGGAAACCTGTGTGGTACTGTACCTCCCAGCTTTGTGCTGTCATAGGTTGACCCTGGCTGGAAGCCAGGAGCCCACCAAAGCTGCTCTTATCATTCCCCTCAGGAGGACAGGGAAGAGAAAATACAACTAAAACCTTGTTGGTTGAGACAGAGAGATCACTCACAATTTACATGGACAAAAGAGACTCAGACAAAAGAATTTAACTTATTAGTCATCAAATCAGGGTAGGGTAATAACAAATAAGAACAAATCTAAAGCTCTTTCCCCCACCTCTCCAATTTTCTGGGCTTAGCTCCTCTCCCAGTTTCTCTACCTCCTTGCCCTGAGCAGTGCAGGGGACAGAGAATGGGGACTGTGGTCAGTTCATAATGCTTTATTTCTTCCTCCTTCCTCCTCATGTAAATTGGAAGCTAGGAAAAAACAAAAGCCAGTCATTCTCTGTGTAACTATTGCAGCTGAGATGTCCTTGGACCAAAGTATTTTATTGGTATCTCATGAGTGACTGTGACTTCCTGCTTATATCTGTTAGACAAGAGTAACAGCACTGGGGAGTTTCCTGGAAAACGGGGAAAGAGAAGGAAGGGTCACTCACAACAAGAGAAATAGTCTTGAGTTATTAGTGAAGTCTGACATTTTTGGATACTGGAGTAACAATAAGGTGGATTTTTTATTTTTTCTGAAGAATAAGGTACTTCTTAAAAGAATGTCTGTAATGTTGCTCTCTGCACCTATATGCATTGACTAATGTTTACAACTTAGGATCCAGTGGTCTTTCCATTTTGTAATGGTTTCCCAATTCCATTTCATTATAATTGATGATTTTGTAGTTCAGTCTGCTTAGCACTGAAAAAGCTCTTTTGAACTGTAACTGAAATGCAGTTGAAGCTTTTACTGAGTGTAATAGCAAGTTTTTGTGTCCATTCAAAACTATAGGAAATATTTTCTTTCCTGTTCTTTACTATCATGTAAAAATTGCCAAAACAGTTTGAAATTAGGACTGTGACTATAATACTGCCATCTGGGTTTTCAGAAAACAGATAGCATTTTTTCTTAGTTTATTAAAACTTACCGAAAACAGAAGGTTGATAATGTTGTGGCTTTTCTGTGGATACCCACTTGAAATAAAAATTATACAGCAAAGACAAAGATACCCCCAGAAGAAATGAGATGGCAATGTAATGAGAAAATACAGCAATAACTACTTATTGCTAGATCACTTTTTTCTATTTCTCTTATGTGTAACTTTGCTACAATAGACTGCTCTTCTTCTCCCCTATTCTCAGCATTATAACACTATCCCTAATAATTTATTTCATTGACTTTTAGCACAGTGAGGGCAGACCATAGATGACACAATCATACATTTCTTAGCTTGTTCCCAGTGCCTTCCATGCTTAGCCTCTGTAGATACCCATCTTACTTTATTATTTTTTCATTACTTGATTCATTGATGAAATTTTTTCAATCAGTACATAAGCATCTTTAGTTCATTTTAGGTTGAAATGACAGATGTTTTATTTTCTTGCAGTCAATTTTCTTATAGGGAAGAAGCTGAATATGGAGACTGTCTGTCCATGACCTTCTGCTGGGGAAGGAGTAATTCAAAGTCTTTGTGTTGTTTTTATCTGCATTTCTGTACATAAGATACTAACATTGTTTACATTACCCTTTGCATTTATATGTATTCCTATTTATTTATATGTAAAGTAATATTTTATTGCCATTTATGGTGTTTTGGAATGTTTGAAAAATCAAGTAATTTGGATGGTTGTCTATGGCCAAGGAAATATTACTTTCTTCTTGCTACTTATGGCACTAAGAGATGAGGCCAATGCCTCTGAAAATTCTTAGTCTTACACAATTTAACTCTCTTGCTATGAAATAGGTAAATATTCCCATTCTGAGTTAAGATGCAACTTCTAGTAACTCCTGATTTGAACAAAATAAAGAGCTTCAGGACTCTTTTTATGATTTTTGTTTAGATAAAGCAGCTATGCCTGTTCAATTGCTGAAGACCATTAATGGGCAGTCTGAGACTCCACTACCAAGTCATTTGCAGAGGGAGAATTTGCAACATTTGCAAGAAGGCTGTGATCATACCAACAAATACATTCAGGTAAACTGACTAGTAAAAAAATTTTGTCTTGCTATTCCTGTTACATTAATAAGGCACTTCTTTATTTCAGCCTAGTTGGGGACTTTCTGCAACTATGTGTCTGTGTTGATCTGTTGCAAATCTTTAAGCAGTGGAAGATTATGACCTTGTTGAACTTCATTGCATGTTGCAATTGCCTTCATTGATTCACGGTCCTGCCCATTTCTTGTGTTATCAGACTAAAATTTTATAGGAGTTTCTCTTTTCAGAGTTTATAAGCTGTGGACCAATTTAAAAACACATTAATATGCCAAATGCTGTGCTGAAAATGGAGGGATGGGGGGAGGTTAAGTGGTATTTTGTTTTAAAAATATAGTAATGAGCTTCTCAATCCTGTTAAAGACGAGGTTTCAGAGTAATGACTTCTAAAGTAGTTCTCCTTTTGTATGAAACAATGCAGTATCCAGTTTTATGAAAAGTGTTTGTAGCAACTACCAGCATCAAGACACGATTAGGTTTTTTATCATTACTGAGTGTGCACTTATATTTGACAGTAATCCCAAATATACTTCAGATTGGAAGTACAATCCTGCCATACTAGTGACATGCAGAAATACCTTTTTCATGCCTGAAACAAGTATTCGCTGTAAAATGCAGTGTCAATTCTTCAGTGTGTTCTTATTTTTTTCCTGTTTAACTTCTTTTGTCTGTGGCTCTGAGAATTGTTTAGCCATTCCTGATGCTTATGTGTCAGGAAATCAGCATTAACCCAGGCTTTGTTTCAGTCTGTTAATGAAAAAAAACAAGAGGAAAAAATAAAGACAAGTTGGTTCTGTAGAAAACCTAAGATGTCTTGAATCCTTCAAAAAATGCCACAAGCATTTTAAAAATACGAGCTGAACTGATCTAATGTTTATCTGTATCCAAAAATCCCCATATTGGTTTCCACAGCTGTATATTCTCAGTTCCAACTCTAGTGCTTTTGTGACCCTGTGATTGAGTTCATCCATGAGAAGGAAGCTGGCAGAAGGCCATCCATACTGCTGGGGAGAGGATAATTTTCTGCTGCTCTCACTCTGCACTGGTTCGTTGTGGTGTCAAATTGACACCAGGAGTGGTGCACTTCGGTCTAGTGCAGGAGCAACACTGCCCTGTTTGGAAGCAGGCAGCAGATGAGTGGTGCAGGAGGTGATTTGATTGAGAATGATCCAGCCTCCCTTAGGTGTTGTAAAGGATCAAATGGAAACATCAATAACCACTGCTGCTAGCAAACGGGGTTTATTCCTTGGGGTGTAGTTTCCTGTCCCTGTTCACCTGCAGGATATATGGACTTTGCTGCTTTGAAGAGCTATGTCTGCAAACAGGCCTGACATGGAAGAACAGGGATTCTTGTTCAGAAGGAAGTGGTGAAGGAGACAAAAATGGATTATGAATTAGAAAATGTTTCTGCCAAAATAAATGTTTCCATCAGGAAAGCAGGGCAATTATTACCAGACATAGCTTTGAAGCATGCAGTGCTACAGCCAATTCTGAAAGGGAGAGTGTGTAGAATGTCTTTCTCAGACTTCTGCCTTATGTTAAGAGAACTTCATGCTGCTGCTGCTGACATGGATTAGTAGGTGACTAAAACAGCTTGGAATAAAAACAGCATAACTGGAGAGCTGATAAAGCTGGTGCTAATGCACCATTAAATGTGTAGGAAAATCCAGTTCTGCAGGCTGAGCTTGAAGTGAACCTTAGAATGCACTGATGTTAGGTTATCTTAGTGGTGGCACACTGTCACTCTAGACCTGCCAAAATAGTGATCAGGTCCTGCTTTGACAAGCAGGGAAGGGCAGAGGAGGATTTTTATGAAATGTCTTCTGGGAAAAGCAACAAAATATATTTCGGATGCTTCTGTCTGACTTGTGTGCCTCAATTCTTTCATTCTTCTGCATGTTTTCATCTTCCTGGCATCTCTTTGAAAACGGCAACTTTCAAATTTGTGGAAAAACAGCACAAGCAGTGTTTGTACCTCCTCAGTCATCATGTCTGTTAGCCAGACATGATACCTTCTCCCATTAGTTCATCTTTCTCTGGATTTTACTGTGGCAAATCTGAACCAAACCTGAAAATCAGCTGCCAAATCAGATATAGAATCAAACTGAGGGACCAAGGCCTTATAAGGAAGGAGACATATGCACTGGAAGAATTGTACATGGTTTGAGAGTGAGTCTAGTGGCATATGGGATGTGGAGGGTTTTGGAAAAAGCTTGCTTCTGAACTCAATAAGCAGTGCAGGATTTGTGAGGGAAAAGTCAATGTGAGCAAGTTTTGCTAAGCTAGGTTCTTTTGAAGTTTGGAGCCCAAGAGTTCCAGGCAGGTGGAGAAAGCAATGGGCAGTATAAGGAAGTGGGTAGTAGCTGGGGAAAAGAACTATAGTGTAGGTGTTTGGGGTACAAAGGAAAGTGGGGGGCCAAACCATTACAGCAAAGAATGTGGTCCCAGAATTTGAAAGCTCTTTGGAAGAACTGGGATGTAAAAGAAAAGATAAAAAGTAAAGATGGACAAAAAGCAGTCACAATTGCATCAATGTATTCCACTTTTAGTGTGCTGGTGCAGATAGAAATTTCTTACTAAGAAGAAAATACATATGTAAATGTTGAGTGTTTCTGAGGTGACTGTTTCATTGCAAAGGCTTTATTACAAGAAAAAATCAGTAGTCTTTTATTTACCTGTGAGTACAATTCAAGAAAATCTCAGCAAGAACAATTTTATAGATGTGTGTATATATATATATAAAAAGCAAAATTTTAAACAACGTTGTAATTTTGAAAACAAGTGAGAAACCTTTCTGTTTTCAACAGGGAAGTTCCTACTCTTCACAGAGAAGACTAATGAGTTTTGTAAGGAGACCTAATTATCAATTATTTTGGGAATTAGCATCTTCAAATAATGTTGAGGTTTTGTGGAGTATCATTTTTTTATAAAACAGATAGTAAAATCTTGTTGAATTTTATTTGGATTATGTCTCAGCGTGTTGTAGGACAAATTTTACTCTGAAAGACCTCTGGAGTAACAATTCTCTGCTGCGTATTTTATCCTGATTTGGTTTAAGAGACATTTGCTAGCATTTAAGTCTGGCTTACCACTGAATATGTGTACTGTAAAATCACTGATTTACCTGACTGTCCTCTTAATGTTGCATTTATAGACAGATTGCCCTGCTCTCTTTTTACAAGAAACCTCTTAGTCTATTTTTGTGCTTGGTATAGTTTTTTTAAGCATTATGTAGAGTCTGTTTTCAATATTTTTATTTTTCTTTATTGAACCAATTTTTGTGGTTTTATCATTGAGAAGGATACAGTGCTTTACCTGCCATACTGTGAAAGAATACACTTGACTGACATTTTTGGTACTGTTGATGATAACATCTTTCTAGCTAGATGTGTTTATTCCAAAGAGACATTACCATCACTGAAGCTGCTGATTTTTGCTTCATTGTAACTTAAGCATCACAATAAAAAGAGTATTTTTAATTAATTGTTAAGTCATAGCGTCTTTTAGAGCATTTGTATTATTGGCAAATAATTGGGACGCTACAGTTTCAAAACTTTGTAATACTCTCCTCACAGCTGTGGTTTTTTTTTTCCCAGATTATTTTTCTTCATATACATCTGTTATATCTTGACTGTGATTTTGTTCTGATACATATGTTGTAATCCTTTGCCAACATTTTTGGAGAAATTGCTTTATCTTTTAAGATTTTGATCACTACCTCCTTAGATGCCTTTCAGGTTTTGTGCTAAAGCTCTAGTCTTTTATGCTATTTTTGTAACTAATAAAAGTTACATGTATAGTTCCATAGTGACTGTTGTATTGTTTAATATAAGCTTATCATCTAGTCAGTAGTATCTAAGTAATATTGACATGTAATGGTTCCTTGGATATGTCTCAAGAATGTTGCTTTTTAGTGCTGTCTATAGCAGCTGTGGGGGTTTTTTTGTTAAGAATTTAGATGGCAATTTGCACTTCCTCCTTAAATTCTGCCTTTTTTAGCTTACAGATGTTTCTGCTGTTATCAGTATTTGAGTAACTTAGAGGCATAGAGTCTTAGTTCACAACATTTTCTTTTATTTTTTGCTTTTTAGGGAATAGTTACTCTTTCCTACCCATTAACAAAACTCGGAGATGGAACAGACTTTTTCAAGATTGTTCTTCAAGGTACTACATTTAAGTATACATTTTAAATTTATGGTACTACATCAGTAGTACCTGCTTTTCTATAGTGTTCAGTAGAATGTTAGATTTAAAATACTCTCTAAAACTCTTTATTTTCTACAGAAAAAAGTTTATCTTAAACTTATGCCAGGTAAGTTAATGGAAACAATATGGTCTTTATATTTCAGTAGACTTCTTGTTGCATGATTTTCTAAGATACTGTCTTGGAAATGTATTAGCTATATGTATAGCTTTAATTGTGTATTTTCAAACCACTTATCATAAGAAGGACTAAGAAAATTGCACACATAATTGTTGCCACATAATATGTATAGCATATACTATGTAAGGGCACATTTTATATGGGTCAGTATTTTGATTCGCTGCAAAATATTTGTGTTTCATTCTGTCTTAATTTAAACATTTAAAAAAAGGAAATTTCACATGATTACTCAAGTATTTGAATATTAGTAGCTAGATTAGCACTTTGAAAAGCCTAAGTTGTTCATCATGTAATAAATAATACAAAAAAGTAATAGGTTCCTTTTAAGTCTTAAGCTTATCACCCCCTCCAGTCAGGAAAGTGGAGGAGGAAATTTGTCAGGAGTCTGTTGGATTCCAGGAACTTTCCATTTCCTTCCATTTCATTCTCAGCCTGTTCCTTGCAGTGGCTGGAGAACCATCAGGTGCTCCCCCTGATGCTCCTGACTCCTGAGCCCGAGCAGCAGCCCTGGGCTGGGAGGTCCTGCCTGGTGACGCTGCTCGTGCTGCTGTTAGCAGAGGTGGATGCAGCTGATGGGGCCTCAGTCAGTCTCCCTGCTGCCCTCAGAGGGGTGCTTAACCTCCCTGAGTCTTGCTGATTTCTGTGGCTGCTCAGGAGAGGAGAGAGTTCATGCACATTCTCCACAGAAACATAAGTTTCCACACCTAAATCATTGATGTTGTTTCTGAAACAGCAAAAGGTAGAAAACTCTTAAAATAACAACATGATTTCTGCTTCAGTCCTCCTGGAAGGCTATTAATTATTATGTCTATATCCTGGAATATCTTCAGTTTATAATAAATTCTACAATAGGATCTGTGTTAATGTGACTGGATAATATTGCCTCTCTAATGCTATACGTTGAATTATCCAAGTGGAAATCTTTTTCATTTCTGTTTAATTGTACACTGGTGTACAATGTGCACATTTTAAATGGCCCTCTTAGGAAGAATATTCTGAGCAATATACCTGTAGTTAGCACATTTTCTGTTTGTATATTAATTGAAAAGTGTTAGATTCTGTAGATCAACTTGTTTTGTAAATCTCTTTCCAGTGTTTTGTTTTGGAAAAGGTCTAGTGATTGGAATCACTTTTGCTTTTTTTCCCCTCTAGATTCAGATAACTTGAGGTCCCAGGTCAACAGCATCAGTGTTTTAATATATGGAAGAATGGCAGAGGATTGTGCAAAAGTTATACGCCATGGGGTAAAAAAACCATCAAACCATATATATATATATATTCTTGTTTTAGGAATTGTTTTTTTACAGATGTATGTTGACTTTTTGTCTTGTTTTAGTCTACCTATCCCTAAAATTAGAAATAGTCTGTTCAGTCCCTTCAAATCTATAAATATCAACTAGAACAAAAAAAAGTATTTGCTTATGTAAATTCTTTCTCACACTAATACTGAAATAAAGCAATTCTTTTTATCAGTGGTGTTTACCTAGCAAGCAAAGGATCATGAATATGGATAATAGAGAAGTCACCCATTTATATTCATATTTTGAATGTTTTGCCATCTGAGAAGATAATTTTAGAATCAAATTCATTTCAAAGACAGTTACACTAAAAGATAAAAAAAAAAAACTCAAAACTATGCATACAGGGTTTTTTATTGGCTTGGTGCTGGTGTCTTGCTTTGTCAGAGATAGAAGCTTGGTTTGATTTGCTCCAGGTAAAAGACAAGTCAGCCTGTGAGTTTGTGAGACAGTGTGTTACCACTAAAGGAAAACAAGATAAAAAAAATTACCTCAGTCTTTTTATAAGATTGCCTGTCAATTTACTGACATTTCAAAATTAGCCAAATATCAAATTAAAATTAGTATATGATACATTATGAGCTCATGTTAGTGCTTTTTCATTTGTGATACCCATTCACACTAAATCATAGAATGGGTTTCGGCTGGAAGGCACCTTTAAAGATCAGCCAGTTACAACACCCCTGCCATGGGTAGGGACATATTTCACTACATTAGATTACTCCAAAGCCCTGTCCAACCTGACTTTGAATACTTCCAATGATGGGACATCCACAACTTCTCTGGGTAAATTACAGTCTTTATACAGATTTTTCAATTCCATTCAATTTTGATAGGGAAGTCAGGGTTGGAAGTTCCTGAACTAATTTGCTAAATATGCAAGGGGCAGAATCTTTTTAAATTCAGTGAACAAGTCTGTTTTGTCCTGATAAAAATACAAATCTTGAAGAAGGCACTGAGCAGCAATTCAAAGATAAAAGGATCAGTGCTAAAGAGCTGAGCAGGAAACTACAACCCACAGGCAACAACCCTTACACAGCCAGAGTGCACTAAATCCCCAGTTTGTTCTTCCCCAGTGAGCTGAACCTTGATGGTGCTTACCTCATGTCTCAAATGAGATTTTAAGTTTGGAAAAATATGAGGAAACAACGATTTCTGAAGCTAGCAGAGTTTGAAAAAATCCCATTTTTTTAGCCATTAAAGAATTACTTCATTAAGGTCCAATACTGTTTATTTGCTGCATACCATTTCAGATTTTAGTATTTTTTAGTTTCCATATCATTCTTGGCACAGTGTAAGAACTTAAGCTAAGTAGCCAGGGGGAGGAGTTGGCAATTTCCAAAAATGTGAGTAGCCATGTTGTCTCCTGAGAGTCTTCTCGTTCTATAACAGAGTAACCATCAGGAAAAATACTGTCTTTCCTGTATATCACACTTTCTGAATGAGGGAAATAGAATTTCTTTTTACCACTTAAAAATGTTGGTCGAATGTGATAGTTTGTATATGCAGTACACTTCTGTTGACATGAAAATCCACCAATTTATGTAAATAGCTTTGATTCCCAAGGCAATTATGAGATCTTCTTAGCTAAAGGTGAAACAGAAACTAATCTATTTTGAAAACTAATATAACCTTTAATTTTAAGGCACTGTGCAAATATTATGCTTAGAAATTTCAAGGCATAACTTGTCAAAGTTGACTGTGAATTTGTAAAAAATCTGAAAATATATCTGTTCTTTCTACCTGTAGAACTAGATTTTGAGGTTAGTGCTGTCTTTTCCTGATAGAAATTGCACGGTCTTTTCACAGTTTGTTTTTTTTTTAATGTAGTGCTACATATGGCAAATGTGTTACAGGACAGTAATCGCTAATATGACCCAGTATTACTCAAAAAACTTTTCATTTATTATCAGCCTGTGTGCCGGTTTGGCCAAAATTTAAAGGAGAATATCCTCCGAGGGAAAGGCAGGATACCACCACCCCTTCCCCCACCACCAGGTTCAGGAAAAAAAAAAAAATTCCTCGAAGGAAAGTGAAAGAGATAAAAACTATTTCTTTAACAAAACACACAAAGAAAAGGATAATAATGCTAAATAATAAAATCCCTCACTGTGGAGGGAAACCTGGGAAGATTTTCAGAGTCCGTCTCTGGGTGTGGCCCTCTCTCCTCCTGAGAGCTGGGTCGGTGGGCCCCCCCCTTCCAGGGGCCTCGGGGGAAAATTCTCCCCCGATACACTCCGGTGTTGTAAAACAGTCCCGAAGAGAAGAAGAGGTAAAAAAAAAACCAAACCAAAAGTCCCAAGAAAATTCTCTGCGGAGAGAAAGAGCCGCGAACTGGCTGGAAAGCAAGGCCGCCTCTGCCACCCTCCTCGCCGCCGAGCCCAGAGCAGAGAGCTGTGTGTGTCCTTGAGCAATTGTTTTGAAAAGTTCACTCAGTTTTTCTTTCGCACCCAGGCTTAGAGGCACAGGATTCATCTTCTGGGCATAGGGTGGTGATAGGGGATACACATCATAAAGTCAGTCCAAGACAGCCTGTTAAAAGGCTGAGTCTATGTAATTCTGAAGTTTCTTCTGAGAGAGGAGAGCAAGACAAGAGGATTCACCTGTACAGAGCTCCAATCCTGACTCAGCAACCACATCCCAGAATCTTGTGCAGCCTACATTCTAATAAAATGCTGAAATGGGAATCACGTATAAGCAAGGCATAGCTTTTTAGATGGAAGTTGATTCTGCTATTGAAGGAACATTCGGGATAGCATCAGCTAACAGTGAAAGGAAAGACACATACTAACACCTGATTGCAGCAAAATTCATGGAGTTTCCTCAAGTTTATATTTGTGTGTTTCTGGAAAGAATGAAACAGCTTTAATGTATGTTAGGAGGACAGTGTGTTAGAGGTGCAAAGAATACTGAGTGTTCTAATTGTTTTGACACATTTTAACTTAGCTCTAAGTATGGCTTACTTCTAGGTGACTTATATATTACTGTTTAGTCTATGTATACATTGTATTGCCATTTGTGACACTACCTGAAAATCGCCGTGCCCTAAGTAGTTTCATTGTGAATTAAACTGTCTGATTAAATTTATGTTTTCTGCAGATTTTTTTCCCCCAATGTTTTAATAACTACATATATCACTGTCACTTAATCTAGCAGCCTTTCTTTTTCTAGCACAAAACATTAAGGTTTTGGATCTTAAATCATTTAGAGTAGCATTGTCAGATTGCTGAAATAGCAAAAATGTGCTGTCATAGTGCAATATTTGGCTAAAACTGTCATCTTTAATCAGAAGACTCTTTTATTTGTTGTAATCAAATAAACACATGAACAAAAGTTATTCAGTAAGTTTATGGAAGTGCTTTTGGAAGAAGCTTGCATAGAAATAGGATTACAAGTCTAATATGTTTATTGGAATGGAGCACACTGGCACAGCCCTGATATACAGTTCTGAAAGCAAGGGAGCTGACAATAAAGGAGCTTTGCATTGTATCAGATAGCTTTTTTTAATCACCTCTGATTACCTAAAAGTATACAAAGTATTTTCTATCTTCTCCATTTTCATTATTTCTTTCTTTTTTTTCTTCTTTTTTATTTGGTGAGCTTGCTGCTAAAAACATGAGCTGCTGTTGGGGCTTGAATCACATACCTTTTAAATCCTCTTTTTCTTGTTCATTTTGTGGTGTCTGAGGAACTTTGTACCAAAGTGAAAATAGAGTTACAGCTGCTTTCTGTGCCAGAATCTGAGGAGTGATGCCAGAGAAGTTTATAATGTCTCTTTTGCTACCAGAAACCTACCTGTTGCTTGACCTACGTATTTAACCCTTAAGGAAGATGTTGATCCAGCCAAAACAGAGTTTATAGGAGAGTTTTTTAAAAGTGCAGCTGTAATTCTATGAGAAAGACGCTCCAAGAAAAGATTGTTTTATCGCTGCTGATCTGATGTGTGATTTCTTTTCTACCTTAGTTAAGGAGTCAGTCTTTAGTGTATTCAAAGAGGAATGATTCTTTTGCCTTATTCAGTGTGAATCTTCCTCCCTAGGCTTTGTCAAAAATAGCACTCTGTTACAGTAGCATCAAGAGTGTGAAAATTTTAGCCGAATTTAAAAGACAAAAAGCTTTCTGGCATTTGTTGTAAATATAAATTCTATGGGTAGAAGAACTAAATTGGGAAACTTAAAGGCAGTTTTTACAATTTGTTCAGGATTTTTGTTTCTTAAATGTCTTGAGACTTTAGGGTGAAATTTCACATCATATACTCTTAGAATAGAGCATGTGTTAGAGTCTGTGTAATTTTCTGTTTATTGCTCTGTCCCCATAGGAAACCTTCATAGCTGCAGGATTTAAGGTGATAAAATTGCCTACAACGGGAGAGGATGGTTCACATGGTTGTCACCTGGAAGTGTCTGAAGAAGCTGGATCAGCCATTTATGTATGTAGTTACCCAATGTTTTCTTTTTTTTTTATTTCCAAAATACTTACATTAGCATTTTGCTTTATAACAGAAAAAAACCCCAACAAAATCTATTAGAAATTGAAATGCTACAGATTATTTTACCTTGTTCATCAGGAAACAAGACACGTTTGTATGTGTGTGCACATGCAATTTTATAATAACCCTAACCAAATTATTTTCCAGGTAAATTTGTATTTGCCAAGTGCAAGAATTTGACTTTAGTTGACTTTAGACAGATTCCTACAGCTGTTTAAACTACTCTTGTGCATAGCACATTTCAATAATGCCGACAAGGTAGAGGGTGGAAGAGTGATTTCAGGTCTGTAATTTTTAGTTTTCTCTGGTCTGTGAGTTTGTTCTGCTCTAAGTCAAATCATGAATTGTTGCCTTTCAAATACATGGATTGCTATAATCTAAATTCTATGAAGAGAATTGTATCCTTTTATCCTGAGTAAAATATTTGTTCTTTTTTACTATTTTCACATCAGTGCTGTTTATTCTTATCTGTGTAGTTGTTGTCTAATTAAATCCTAAATTTAAGTAAAAATACTTTTTTTGTTTAATTTCAGAAAGGTACTTTTGTTTTGGAATTGACCTCTATAGGTAACTAAAACTTGACATATAGCTCAGCAAGAAACAAAATTATTTAAAATAGTAGTGCAGACTGTTTCATGACATTCATTATCTGTTGATGATGATGATGGTATATAGGTAGAAAGAGAATGTTTCATTGAAGATCACAGATAGCAAAACCGCCCTGAGTCTGAATAAGTGCATCTAAACTAAAAGTGCCTAAATTTTAGGAACTGCATGAGGCATTCACTGAGTAGTGGCAGACCTCATGACATAGAGTCTAATCCCAAAGACAGCAGCTCCCTGAATGCCTGGGTTGTGCTGAGGTGTTTATCTCATCATTGACCACAGAACGGAGCTGGTGGCACTTCGTTTAGTGACACGTGCATTGGATGCTTGACATTTATACAAGTGAGCAGACTTTGAGTGTGCTTCACTTTCTCAGTCACAGCTTTTCACTCAGCTGTTTAAAAGTCAAATCAGCTTCAGGAATGCGGCTGAGGTGAGAGCAGAAGCAGACCCCCAGGAGGAGCCGGCAGTGCAGGGGCAGGGCTCAGCTGTGACACGGGGCCCTACATCCAGCGGCCAGGCTGGGCTGTGGCCTCGGGATGGCACCTGAGCCCTGTGCTCCTCACAGAGACTGGGGCTGTGTTGGCTTTTCATCAAATCACCACAATTAGTTCTTTACACTGAAGATAAGCCTGGCTTATAAGTAAGGCTCAAAAGGCTTAGGAACTATCTTTAAATAAAATTGATCCCATTCTGGTGAATTTTTTCCCCCAAAGGAAAGTAACAGGTTGCTGAGACTAGATCTGCTCTAAGCATTGACGTGTACATGCATATTTATGTACAAACCCTAAACCCATTTAAGGTCTATGTGTCACGAATGGATTTTGATATAAGTTCATCTCCTGTCTTTGCCCAGGCCTATGGCAGCAGGCAGGAGGTGTATTGAAGTGACCAGCACCTCAAAAATCCACTCTATCCACAAGTTCTTTAATAATAGCTGATTCAGTCTATTATGAAATGAATTATTTATTAATAGACGGGAAAACTAACAGACAAGACTTAAAACAAATTATCACTACACAGGGATAAACAAAATAAATACTACTAGTAGATTGACATGCAGTGCACGATATTGGTACCTTTTCATTTTTAGCTAGCAAAGAAATAGTATAAACCTAGGATTCAATGTATCTCACCATCTGAAGGCGGTGGCACACACATCGGGATCCTTTCACTCAATCTCCTGGAGAAGTAACCGCGAAGCTGCGTCCAGACTTCGGGGAGAAGTCTCAGACATTTTCAGGATGTAGAGGCTTCTGCCTCAGTCATAACTCGTGTATCTTTTATAGACATAAAATCGTGGCTCTCAAAGTCAGAAGTATATCTTATCTCTCCCCCATCGGCTCGCCAGACTAAGCTGTTGATTGTAAATCACCTCCTGGCGCCAGAGATAACTGCTGGTGGGCTCCTCCACCCCTGGTTATCTCTTTATGCACCAGCTATTGTGACACACAGAGCCGGGGACAGGGGGTAGTTGTCCTGCCACACTATGTTAAGCAAGTGCAGTTTAAAATTTGTAGCCTCCAAGTTTCAAATGCTATTCTGTTAATGTGACCTAACATATTCATCTAAATTACTTTAGAAAATGTGTGTATTTTTTACAAGAAGCTTTTGTCTGAGTGTAATTGCAGTAAATATTACTTTCTTTTCTTATTTAGCTAAAATTTTACTAGATTCAGAGGTGATTCATGTAGCCAAAATGTCTGTAGGGCTGGTTTGTATTTCCTTATAGTGTTGTATTTGTTTTAAAATAATCAAATGTTGTTATATTTGTAGTGCCTTCAATTTTGTAATCAGAAAGTTTGGGTTTTTTTTCTCCACAGATTTACACTAGCCCAGGAACAACTGCTGTTTCAGAAACTGCATCTGTGGTGAGTTTGCATTTGGGATGTTTTTAAATCCCGTGAGATTAACTTCATGTAAATAAGAATGTGTGGAATTCTTTTTTGTTCCTGTTTCATTTGCTTCCATACTCTTATCCCAGCAGTCACTTAGGTTTTATCTTTGCAAAGAATATACCTGGAACACAAAATAAAATATGAAAAAAGTAGTACGTTTTCAATACTTGTAGTATAGTTCGATCTCCATCTCAATCTCCAGACAGACTTCATGTTGGTTTAGGAACTTAAAACTAGAAAGGTAACTATTGGTCTAAATAAAATTGTATGCTTGTGCTGTAGAAAAAAAAAGGAAATATGAAACTTCCTTTGATTTAAAATCAGACTTCAGGTACTGATCTTAATATTTATTTTGATTACTCCTTGGAACAAGCCTTTATGTGTCTAAATTAAAATTCTACAGGAAATACTACTTTAAAGGCAGAGGAGCTGGTTTATGAAATTTTAATGTTCTTTATTATGATGTTAAACATTCAGTACCAATGGTGATGGAGCTTGTTTTCATATTATTTTTATTTACAGTTTCATTTTTTCAGTATAGTGCTTGAAAACCGCAGTTATCAATGAGTTTGACAGAACTCATTTTTTAAATTAGTCAAATCAGCATATATTACAACCTTAAGATGAGAGGAGAATAGTCCTGAAACTGTAGAAAGTAGCCCTTAATTTCTTTTATCCTCCAGCAGTTGTGGTATTTTAATTAGAGGATGTGCACAGTGGCTGTGAGAGGTAACCCCCCTGCCAGCCCAAGACAATGATTCTGTGCAGTGACACTGCCAAGCAGAAATACAAAGCTATTTATGTATGTGCTTTAAAAAGTCCTCTGGATGGACATGTTAAAATGGATCAGTAAAAAATTGTCTTTCATTGTTCTTTATTGTAATGGCTTTTTCTCACCTGGTTAATGTATTGAAACTTACTTGAATTAACTGGTTGGCTTATTGTAAGAAAGATGCAATCACAAAAAGAAATTAAAAGTCTTGTGTGCTTTCTGAGTCTAAAGTGAATAAGATATAAAGAAATAGATAATCTTTATTTCTTTTTTTAAGATGAAAAAACATATTGAGGATGAATGATGTTAAAAGACAAAGTTCTGTATGAATGTTTGAATAATTTTTTCTTCTGTTCCCCCATTGTATCATGCCTTTTCAGTCTGTTTCTCCAAAATATGTATATACTCCCCTGAATCATCTTAAAAATGGGACTATTGTGAACTTGTATGGCGTTGTGAAGTTCTTCAAGCCTCCATATGTTAGCAAAGGAACTGGTATGTACTATATTCTAGAGATTTGAAATCTCCTCCAGCCAGAACTGTTCTTACTGTGTTTGTTAAAAATCAACCAGAACAACAAATGCACATGATCCTTTGACCATAGCTTTGATCAGCTAATACCAAGGAAACAGAACAACAAATAGATATCAGTCAGTTTAGGCAGACTGGTGGAGATAGCAAATGAAGAAAGTTCTTAAAGAAGATTTGTCATTTGTCCAGCTACTTTAATAAGACTTTGGGGAACTGAGGACTTGGAACATCTTAACAAAACAAGCACCGATTGCTGGAAGTCATTTGGGCAGCCATCTATTCCAGATATGTAAAAACAGTGAAGTTAAATGCACTGACTTTCAAAGTAGTATGTCTCTGAAGCAGCTAGGAGAGATTTTTTTTCTACTGAGTTATTTGTCAAGTTAATAATTTCAATTTCTTGAGTAGTAGGATTTTAATAGGGAAAATGATTATTTATTTAACATCTAGTCCTTGCCTAAATGTCATTAATAGCTTCCTAATATGTCTACCCTGTATATTTTCAGTTGACATTATTAAAATAACAATATCAGTGGCAAACAGGGATACAATTTGATATTTCTTATTTATGAAGATAGTTGTAATTCAATTGCTGCTTTATAATGAAAATCTCTAAAACATTTTTAATTAGTCTGGGGTTTTGAGTAAAAATATTCACTAATCACTCAAATATTTCAATGTTGTTTTTTGATTTTTTTTTTGCACAATCCAGAGTGATACTTACTTTAGAGGGTGTAAAATGGTCAGCGATTGTTCTGCATTGTCAGGGCATGAAGTGGCTCTTGTCAGAAAATTCTGTGGTTGCATTAGATCTGGCCCAATCCTGTACTAATACATTCTTTGTCTGACACTGTAATAATAGAATCATGTAGCTTTAAGCTGATGCCCACTGGAAGCATGGAAAGTGGGGCCACTGTAGTTAATCCACATGAATCTTTATTCACTATATAGATATACCCTGATGCTGCTCCTTCTTACATATATTAAGGCTTAAGGCTGAGGCTTTGCACTGTGTTCCCACTGAAAGTGGGTACCACTGGAGTGGTACCTAATTTAGTTATGTTGGTTTATATAATCTGTAATTAAAAGTTCATCATTTCTATTACCATTGTTGCATTAGGGGAGTGTTAAAACACTGATGAATTAAATGAGTTTTCTGTATGTTCATAAATTATTTATTACAGAGAAAGTTGTTTTAGCTAAGCACACTTTTGCTCGGGGCACATAGTTTTAAATGTCTATATATGAGAACTCCATGAGTTCTGAAAACTGTCCAAGAAAGTGCTTTGGGTCTTGCTTGGTACAAGAGACAGATGGGATTTTGTCTGCTAGATGATCTACTGGAAGTGTTTGAAACTCTATTCTAACTTTCCTTCCCCAATAATTTAAGAGTCTTAAGATACTTTAAATTTTTAACAAACATCATGTTCTCCTCTCTCCCCTCCCTTAATCATAAGGATAGCTCAAGTATTTAACCTTAAGATTAAAAAAAAAAAAAAGTAAATAAAAAAAAAAAGAGCCTCTGTCTTTGTGGTGTCCAATTACGGGGATTATGTGCTTGACCATGAAAGTTTTAGGACATTACAGTGTGACCGTACTGCTTGCCCAACCCTTTTTTTTCATGTAGATATTGGTAAATGTTCTCCATAAAGCAGGGAATAATGAAGAGGAATCCTTGCTGTTGGTTAACAATGTCATAGAATTAATATCCTGTTTTCCTGGGGAAACCTCCATCTAGCATTTTATCACAGATATATACAGTATACTTGTATGTCACACGTTCAGTTAAAATCTGATTTTATCCTACGTAGACATGCATGTAGATTGTAGCTATTTTATTTTTATGAAATATTTCTTAGAATCAAAATTAATAACAGATAGCAGTTTTAGAAAAGACACTTCTAAAAAGCTTGACCATTTCAGTGTCAACAGTTCTACATGCCCAAAATGCAGCTTAAGAATATAAATCAGATTCTTAAAGAATTTTTGAAGCCCTAAGTTTTATTTTTAGTTTCAATTTTTATTTGATCTTGAGCCAAGTTCATCAAACAGCCGAGAATTTGTTCAAAATTATGTAGCTGAAAGAATGGACTCTAAACTGTATCATTTGGTCAATTTGAATTACAATAGTCAATTTTTAGCAAGTATTAGCAAACCAACTTTACAGTGCAAAGCAAACCCATCACAGAATGTTGTGGTATCCATTTGTGAGGAAGCAGATTCAGTTAAACCTGCAGTAGTTTTCCTTTAAAGTATTGTGTTCCATTTTGTTTTTTTTTTTTTTTTCCAAATCAAAATATTGAGGATTTATTTAAATTTTGCAGAATAGAATAAAAACTGTTGCAAAGGTAAAGAAAGTGATTTCATTTCTGGACCCCTAGAGATTATTCTAATGTTCTTTTCCCTGCTGCTCGCAGTGGTTTATATGCATTTCTTTCTAAATAACCACTGTTTGTTATCTTAAAGTATAGAAGATAAACAAAAGATAAAAAGATACTTAAAGGAAATGAAAAAAAATAAATAGTTGAACAAATAATTAATAGAAATCTCAAGACATTTACTTCGATCTACAGTTTACAAATGATGGCATTGAAACATCTGTTTAGCCAGATGCTTCTGGTAGTTAGTGAATTGTGTGTATCTCTGAAGTGTTTCACCATGTTTGAAATACCAAGCTCTAGTAAAACAGTTTGACTCTTCAGAGGTTTTGTTTTGGGCTTCTGCAATGCATGTTTGCATGTACATATATATACACATGCATAGGAGTGTGTGTACATTTGTATTATTTTTCTTCCTGTCTTGTTGAAATATAAATGGTAAATTAGCTGCGTCAGCTGCTTGTTTTAGTGCAGACACTTGTGTATTGAATAGCCTCAGTAATTCTTGAAAACAGTATTAATGTTTCATTTAGTTTTGAAGAGAGAATAATTTGCTACAATAATCTCTCTCTTTTTTGTGTGTATTGAAATAAAGGAAACAGAAGGCAATCTTTAATTAGAGTCCCTGACTGCTAACAACATTGCCCAAAACCTTTTTCTCTCTTTGAAAGGGGAAGTTATTGGTTCAGGGTAGTGAGTTTTCCAGTAAATATTATTGAGGAATAAATATGTGATTGCCCAAAAGGGGAAGTATAATTAGATCGATGCTTTCCGCCTTAACAATTTTTACAAACTTATTTGTCAGGAACTGCCAAACTCCTCAGTAAAACTACAATAAATGTTTAATCTGTAAATACTAAACAACTTGTTAGTCCTACAATATCAATAACTAATAATCTAGAAAGCTTTTGTAGCAATTCTGGTTTTCTTAGGATGACTGAAAAGAGCATTTGTGCATGACGCTGTGGGGTTTGGGGTTTTTGTGTTTGTTTTTTATCTATCTGTACATACTGTGGAGAAATGCTGATTTTCTGCTAATGCTGATGGCCAGCATAACAGTCCATAAATGAGTGGAAATGCTATGGCATTATGAAAACAAAGCTGTAACCTGAAGAATTAATCTAGGCCACCATGATAGTGGAGGCAACTTTAGATTTTCAGTGACTGTTACAGGGCTGCAAGAGATTCACATTTCAAACTATTTAAAGTCAGGACCTATCAGCATTCTCCATGCAGACAGTGTAAGCTTCTACTGATTACCAGATAGTTGTGGATTTTTTTATGAAATGAAATAAAGAACTCATTAACAAGTTACAGCAATTGTATTTTTAAAGAACAATAAGGACTAATCTGAAGGAATATAAAAAGCATGTGAGATGCACGCACGCTATAATTTAAATTAAACATCAGTTATGTCTCCTTGTTTTCATGAACACCAGTTCTGGGCTGTTACAAACATCCTTCCAGGTAGCTGTCTGTGGCTGGTGGTCCCTCACATGATGTTAAGCCTAAGTGAGAATAGCTCTTCATAATAATTAAATATATTTTTAAAAAGTAGGTGCAGTTCGAAGTTCTGTGTAGTGTCAGCCTAAATTCAGTGCTTTTAGTGAGACAATCTAGTATGAAAATAAAAAGCTTTCTTCTACAGCATATAAATTTACTGAACTGTGTTCACTGTGTTCACTATGTCACATTTTTAAAGCAGATTATTGCAAGTAAAATCTACTAGGGGTAAAAGCTCTCTTTTAAAGAAAATCAGTGGATTTTTTTAATCAGTGGAGTAAATTTCTCTAGTAAAGGAAAATTAACTCCAATATGTAAACTTCCGTTATTTATTTATTTATTAGCTTGGTAACGAATGGATTTTCTTTGTTGGAAAGTATATTGAGAAAAATCAAAAGCATGACCAATGATATTACATTGTTTTCTTTAACTCTGTAACATTATTTAAATTCAGCAATTCTGTTTAGAGTTTGGCTCACTATTTTTTCAGAAAAATGAATTCATTCACTGACCTATAATGCTACTGTAGAAAACAGAAAACAATTTTCACATTTCAGCCGGAAAAGAAAAGACAGGTGGCTTTTTATTTTTAACCTTCAAAAAGGACTTTGCTGAATGAAGATTTCATTTTAAAAATATCAGTGTTTATGCCTTGTTCTCAAAGACCTCTATTGTAATTAGGTTCATTGTAGAAGTGATGTTTTGAGGTGATAGTGAGGAATGGAAGACTAAAATCACAGAGACAGAGAACCTATATTATGTAGAAAGAGTTCCCTGGCTATGTTAAGCAAGTGTAATATTTTATACTGCTTTGACTAGGATGATTATCAGTCTTATATGATTATGCTAATTACACAGAAAATTGAGGCAGTGTGTTAACTTCTACCATTAAATAGGCAGCTGCACATGTGTGAAGCTGACTAGGTTGTATAATCACAGCATCAAAGAGTAACCACAGTTTTAATGTGGAATGTTTTTGCTATTTCCTCTTGATTGTGATGTTGGATTATATCCATTCACTGTAGCATGTTATTCTGTATCCCCAAAGGATTGTAAATTTATGAACCATATGAGTTTTTCTTCTTAATTGCTCATTTTGCTCATATTTGCAATGGATCTTTTAAGTTAACCTCTAGAATTCATACCCAAAGAAATACATCAGTCTTTGGATTACAGTAGGAAATACTTGCAGTTTTGTCAGCCAGTGACTGGAGTTTATTCATTACATTCCTAGCATAGAATGTCAGAATAGGCTCTATGTGGACCTTGTGCCTTTGGTGGGAGAGTGGTAAAAGAGTGATCTCAGCAACTTTTGAATGCAAAAGAAGATAGTTTGTCATTATTGAGTCTATGTAAAAATCATGGGAAGGAAGAGGAGTACTAGTTTTATAGAAATAGAGAAGGTTTTTATATGTGTAGGAAAAGTTTTATTTCTTGGTAAGCCTTCAGTGGATTTCTTTCACCACTTCAATTTGCTCAAATCGTTAGGGAATTTAAACTTTTAAGTTTAAATGATAGCAAAATTTAAAGGTATATGTACTGGAAGCGGAAGAATATTTCTTTTGAACCACGTATTTTAATCCAGTTTTACATGCCTGCCTTCGTGGTTGGGGAATCTATTCACAGAGTTTATGTGTAACAGTCATCTTTCTATGACTGCCTTCCTGTAGCTTTTTTATATAAGGCAAATCTGTCAGTTTTACTAGACTGATAGCGTTCTCTTTCACAGCTGTCTAGCAACAACTTACGTGTCTGCATCTTTATAATGTGCATGATGGAGATTTTACTGACTCTGTTTTAGAACTACGACACCTTTGTTCAGTTCCCAGATATGTAAACTCTGGTGCAGTGTCATTAGTACTAGTTGCCTCACAGAATTACAGCTGAGGGAAGTTGGGGGTTTTGATCATTTAGATTTTTTTCTCTTCAGTTTGGGTTTTCCTTTTTAAGAGATGAAAAGGTGTCTGTCAGGGCAAAACGGGTTTGATTTGGGGAATTTAATTGCCAGTTAACATCTAATCTAATAACTTATTCAGATAATTGAGAAACAAAGAAACATTTGAACGCTTAGGGAGAACACCTTTTCCTCCACCTTTCCCAGGTTCAGCCTCACTGCAGACACCCCTCCTTCCTCCTCTCTTCCTCTGGCTGTGGCTACAGGTGTCTCTGGGAGGGGCAGTAGGTGGTACAGGAGGTTGGGGACAGGATGTAGTGTTTCTTTCTGCTGCTGCTTGGTTTCTCAGGTAGGTTACCAGCCACCATGTTGAGAAAGAGCAAATGTTCTTTTACTCTGTTTAACGTTTATAAGGTATCAGAGCACACACGCTTCTGTAAGCTGAAATGGAAAATACAGGTTTTATTTCTGTCATCTGCAAATACTGCTCTATTCTGGGCTGGTCTGCATTGTCATCTTTGTATCTATTTTTAGTTTTACTTTTTAGATCATTATTAGAAGTGAAATTCTATGAAGTTTAACTTCAAAAGGGCATATTTCATTTTTTTACTCTACTTTCTAACTACCTCTGTGTGACTCTATTCTTGTGGTATATATATATCTATCTTGCATATTTTGTTGAAGTGAAGGATAAGTAATTTATGCTTTAATTTGCTTTTAGAACTTGTAGAACTCATTACCTTTTCAGAAAGCTGTGGAAAATAAATCTTAGAAAATGATTTTGTAAAATTGTACATATGCTCCTCATTTTGTAGAACAAGTAATTGAAAAGTGAAAGAATAGCATGCCTGTTGCAGACAGAAGGAAAAGGGTTGTGTGTTCTTGCTCACAGAGCTGTGCTTAATCACACATTTCATTTTCATTTGGGCTAATTATCGACAAGATGGGCCACACTTCAGTTGTTATGATACTGTAAAAGAATTAACTTTGGAAGAGTTATACAGATCATAGCAGAAAAACATTGGCCATAGGGGTGTTCCTCCCAAACTTTGTATCTGTGTATTAATAATTCCATAATGCCTGTTATTCATTCAGACACTTTCATATTTTACAGATTATTGCTCAGTTGTAACACTCGTGGACCCATCAAATGTGAAGTTAACATGCACTCTTTTTAATGGAAATCTAGATTCTCTACCAAAAATTTACAAAGTTGGTGATATTGTTCGATTTCACAGAATAAAGGTATGTACTAGAATGTGGGGGGGTTATGTGTTTGCTTTTCTGCAGTGAGAGGGCCATGGGAATAATTTAGTTCTACATGTACAGAAATTAACATTTGGAGACATTGGATAAAGCAGCTGATTGTTAAAACAGCTGTGGTTATGGTAAGGACCAAAACTGAAAGTAGACGATGATATTTTTTCAACAGTAACAATGTTTATTAAACTACGTGACAAAAAATCGTGTGATACTTACAGATGAATTGAGCTCAGCTGATATAAATGTGCACAATTTATTCCTCTTCAAACTGATAGGATTGAGGAGTTTCTTTAGGTCTTTCATTGTGGAGCAGTGGAGGTCAGCTGGAGAGTCACTGCAGTAAAGAGCATCTATCTGGGCTTGTCAGTGTGCAGTGTGCTCCAGCTGCTGCTTCAGTTTTTCCTGCCTTACTCCCAATTCATCTGTATCAAAGGGCATGCAGGAAACTGTTTATAGCTTTGATACTGCTTCTGCACGAGTTCTTCACAGTTTTGTAAATTTGATCCATTTGCATATCAGGGTTAATTCTCCAGTTATAATTTCAGGTAGTGATGTAATAACCCCAAGTTTGCCCCTTCTCTCAAAGGCTTTTAGTTTACATATTTTGGGGCCTGGGACAACAAGGTGTCCTTGAGGTGCAAACCTAGAGAGGTTTGTTTTGTCTAACCAGCATGAGAGAACAGCAGCTAACAGGCCACATGAAACTTCAGAGTTGCACACTAGGCAGTACAGGATTTGAAAAATAGAAAAGTTAAAACCTAAGGCATCACAGGGACTGAATGGAAGTCTTGTAATGCTGGACCATACTTAAAGAGGTGCATAATAGGACCAAAGATGTAAGTTTGCCATTAATTTGCAACATAACCATACATAATTATGTATTTACTTTTTGTGTAAAATAATTATAGCAGAAATAAATAAATGTCATGAAAAAGGCCAGTGGAAAAAAAGCCCCCATCTCCCAATATAAAAGCCAGGCCTGTAATCTATTTGTCTAGTCTCCTTCTATCTTCATGGCAAAGGAGGAGTTTTCTTTGGTGGATTTTTCTTGGAACTTCTCTTTTTTTGTTCACTATGAATGTTCTTAATACCTTAGAATTAATGCCTAATGCTTACACTGTTAAAGAAAGGGAAGAGGCAACCTGCTGATACTGGCTAAACCTGCAACATTAACAACTTTTAGAGGTTGCTTGCGGATGGTTTTGGTAGTTCAGTTTTCTTCTTGTTGTACTTAAATAAATTCAAAATGGTTTAATTTATACTTCAAATGGTTTCTCTATTTCATTCGTATCTCTCTGTTCATACAGCTGGAGGTACAAGTATACCAGGATTACATTATTAAAAGATAAGAAAATATAATCAGCATACAGTATTATCCAAATTTGTTTTGACTATTTACTTAAGATGAGAAAACGTTTACAAAGTGTAAAGAAATATACCAGATGCATTCTGGTGGGGTTTTTTTCTGACAGGATACTTCTCTTCATATAAATATCATCAGTGACAATCACAGAAAAATAAAATCTTCCTTCTTAGTATGAAAACACGTACATTAGCTTGGTACATGTTTCCCTAGGCATTTTTTGATATTCTAAGATGATCTGTGACTGCAGTGGTTTCATAATAGTCCTTTGCTTCTATAATTTAACAATCAGTTTTGATGGAAAACTACCTTGGAGATGCTATTATTCTAGCTTTATACACTACTTACTACCACACTTTTCCATTTAGTGAGATGAATAACACCATCTTCAGTAAAATAAAAAAAATCATGTCTTTTACTTTGCTGTAAATCTATTTATAAATATTTCAAGATTAGCTTCTTTTCAATAACCATGTTCAGAATAGTGTGGTACCCCATAGAAATCACTAGAGTTTATTGTCCATGCAGTTTGTTAAGTGACATTTCACCTATTGTTCTTCAGTTTACAAAAACTAAGCCAGAGACTCCTGCAATATGTATTGGAATTTACTTGCTTGCTTAGAACAAGCCAAATGTATTTTATCTGCTCCATTTTTTTCCCAGAGGATATTTTTATTTAGCAACCATTATTTATTGAAATTATTTAAAATTTTCAGGGAATTTTGAAAGAGACAGCTGTCTGCCCCACTTCTGTGTTATCTCTCCCCCCGCCTTCACCCTCCCCCACCTGTTTTCAAAAGAAATATCTCCACATCCTCTAGACATTACACAGAATCTACTGAAGGGGAATTGTCACATGCAAAAGTCCCAGATTGACTCTTTTCTAAGTTTAATTCAATTTCAAAACCATTTGGAAAATACAACATGTTTACAGTATCAATGTTTAACTTGAACTGAGATCTACTTAAGAGTGCCGTAATGAAACATTTGCCCATAGATTTTGTTCATTTTACACTCCCGTGATCCCTCATCACTTCAGCAATGATTTGTTTTTAAAGGACAAACCCAGAGAATTTCAATTGACCATCATCTGTTCTGTGGCTCTGACATAAGTAATTTTCCAGCTGTGAAATACTTTGTTCTGTAACCCATTCTACATTTTCTTGTCCTGTTTCTTCTGTTGTTCCCCAAATAGTATTTTTGAATTCTGTTTACGTTTGAGAGCACTCAGTGGCTTCTCCACCTGCCTGTGCCTAAGGATATCTGGTTTTGCTAAAGATCACTGGTACTTTTCTCATCATGACAGTTGAGATTTACCTTCTTACTTTTTTTTTTTTTTTTTTTTTTTTTTAAATAATTTCCTTTTCCTACATTAAGGCTGATTTCAAATTCACTAAATGAGGGTAGTGGGAAATGTCAGAAGTACAGTATGTTTGAGGTCAGCCTCCCAAATGCTCAAGGCATGACATAAAGGATTTGGGAAAAGAGGAAAATAGCTTACAGTAAAATACAGGTGGAAGCCTAGAGAGACAAAGCAGTTTCTTTCTGGTTTCATGAACAGTTTAGAGCCTTCACAAAAGACTAGGACAGAATTTTTACTTGAGAAAGAAATCAAGATATTTTTATGATTATTTAAAAGAATTAGTGAACAAATAAATGAATAGGTAAATTAGAAATTAAAACACTGAGAAACATTTGGCATGTCAGACAAGATATGAAAAATACTCTTGAAGTATACACTTGAAGTATGTTTTGATACAGGATGAATAGGTAAAAGTGATGAAAGAGAGTTTTCCTCTCCTCTGGATGTTACCTGTTTAGAGAAGCTATGGAATATAATGCCAGTGACAGCAACTAAAGGAAATCTGTGTGTTTATATTAGATGACATCTTACAGGGGAACATGTTTTTCCAGATCATGGATAATGGGGGACACATTGATTATGAAACTATGTATTTTCCTTATTTGTCCCTTGGCTTTTCTTCTATTTTCAGTATTTAAACGTAAAGGTTGAAAAACTAAAGCTTTTCAGTGTTTCACTGAAGAAAAACTACATCATGAATTGGTGTGCTCCATTGGTCAGGTGTGAAGAATGCTTAAGTAAATCAAAGTTTATCTTAGAGATGACCCTTAATACATTTATGCATTATGTAGCAGGGATTAAAGGAGTTCCTGTCACCAAGATTGAACTGCTTTGTTTATGAATTTCCAAGGTCAATGAATGCTTGATTTGTGTGCTTTTTAAATTTCACCATGTTTATAAAATATAGCCCTAAATCATTGGCAATGTTTTGCTGTTTAGAGCTTCTGACACACATTTCATGTTCTGTGCTGTAAAAGCAGTAGGATTTTCAACCATTTAAACATTGAGCCCTGGGAATCCCATACTAGATTGTCTCACAAATGCTATATCCATGCGTGTCATCACTTTCTTGGTAACCCAACCTTAATTAAAAAGGGATGGATCAAAACAGACGGTTTCAGATTTCTGAATAATGAGTCATGCACTGCTTTGATACAGATAAATCTATAATTGCAGAGAGAAGTAAGACTAGACTAGATCCTTGGAGGAATGCTTCAGACTTTAAATACTGTGTTTTATATGGCAGCAAATACACAGTTAAATCAGCAGGATTCAGGAGGCCTGCCACGTGCAGGGCAATAGACATTGAGTGATTGTGAAAGCTGTATTCATAATTCAAGGAATGAAAGCTCATCACTGTTTGCTTTATGGAAAAAAAAAATACCTCCTTGAACTGATATTTTCTGTTTCAGTTCCATAATATTGGGAAACAGGGCTATTGTAAGGGGCCAAAACCAGAAATCCATAATGACTTTGCTCTGCCTTCACTCTGCTGTGTAACCCCTAAAAATTAATTTCTCTTGTGCCTTAGTTTCCCCATTAATAAGAGCAATCCTGATGTTTCCCCCACACAAATATTTTGACATGTGTAAATAAAATACTCTTTAAAGATGCTGTATATTTACAGGTAGGTATTAGTTTGCCTCTTCAAAAAGTGTTTGTATACGATTGTATTTCTGCTTATACTTTTTTTTTCTTAATAACGTTATCTTTTTGTTTTGTTTTCATTTTGACTCTGTTCTCCCAACAGAACCAGGAACAGAAATGATCAATGGTCCATTTTTCGTGCACATGATAAAGCAGAAATATATTTGTTCTTCCATGCAGTGCAAAATTTTTTTTCCTCATTCATATTTTATTACAGATCAGGGAATACAATGGACAGATGCAGGGAGTTACCAGTGCAGGATTTGCATCCTTAACATTTGATGGAACTGTAGGAGCTTCAGTAGTTCCTCGAGCTTCTAGCAAGGTGTACACTTTCATGGATGAAGAACAGAAAACAATAGAAGAATTACGT
Organism: Daphoenositta chrysoptera; assembly: GCA_013397915.1. Taxonomy (NCBI): domain Eukaryota; kingdom Metazoa; phylum Chordata; class Aves; order Passeriformes; genus Daphoenositta; species Daphoenositta chrysoptera. Next base: position 503,004 of record VZRO01000338.1, read on the forward strand.
GTTTGGGCAGCCAGTAATATTTCCTTCTCTGGACCAGCAGCAAAATTGTCTGGTGTTCAGCCAATGCTGTTCTTTGATCTCACTTGCCAGCTGGTCGGAAAAGCAAAAGTGGATGGATCTTCTTTTCTTCTAAAGGTAGACTTATTTTTTAAAATTATTTGTTAGATTTATTAAGACACTGTGATACATTTTCCAGTAGAACAGACATATTAATTAATTTAAATAATATTATGTAAATAAAAATTTTGAGTGTAAGCAAATCTGTGATCCTTGGCGATTTTGTTTCTATGGAAAGAAAATGGAAAGCCCAGTACTCTTTCAAGTTGATCACCTGATTTGGTTTTTTAGAGAGGTTTATTAAGGTGGCGTTATATAGATCATCATTTCACAAAGATTTGTAGATAAATATTGCAAGATATTTTAACCTTGATAAATGTTATTGGTTTTAAATTTTATCATTCTTTTTTAGTTAGCAGCATTTACTCCTTGTTTTTCTAGATTTGCTAGATATAATTAGTGCAGTAAGTACCACTGTCAGAAACAAATGAATGGATTATGTTATCATGATGGATTTCAGGTAGCTTCTTTTACTTACATGCAAGCACTTTGGGCATTAGTGCTTACTGAAAATACAAAATGCAAAGTGCCATGGAACAGGAGAGCAATTTCTAAAGGTGATCCTTAATATTAGCTAAATAAAAAGGAGGTCTCCATAGTAATATTCCTAGTTTTAGCTCAAATGTATCAGTCTGGTGTTATTCTAAAACTCCTTTGTATTTATTTTTTAACTTGATTGTTAAAACATGAGTAATGATTAAGCTGTTATTTTCCATTTTATGACTTCATAAAATTATAAATTGGTTCTACTGTGTTAAACTGTATTGTTACAATATTTTTAGAAATAGCACTTGGCATTATTCCTTCATTGAAGCAGCAAAGATATTTCTCATACAGAACAATGCATTACTGCACAGACACAAACCTTAAGTGCATGCTATAACATATTCTGCAAGTGTGACAAATATTTCCATTTAATTATCCCTTGTGAAATAGATGTCAAATGAGAACCCGTAAAATTTCAGGACTTTGCGGGCTGTAATTAAATTGTTCATTAATAAGTGTATCTTCAGCACTGAAGGACCCTTTACAAGGACGGAAACAAGTGTTTCCTTAAATTATTATTTCTTTACACACTTTTCTTAATTGTAAGACCTGAAGTCGATTTTGTCACTTTTGTATAGTAAAGGTGATGACTTGGGGAAATCTTAGGATAGACTTGGGAAGGTAAAAGTTTGAAGTCAAATAATGGTAGATCAATTTTATAGCATAAAATATTAAATACTTAAATATGTATTACAATACACTGGACAAGCTTAAAAATATTACATTAATATTCTGTTCCTAATTTCCTCCATTTTTCAACAATGGCAAAATCCATTTCTGGTATCAAATATTGGTCGTGATAGAAAAGAAACCTTTCTAAAAACTTATAGACAGATCTCTGATTCTTTTCTTGATTTACTAAATTTTAAAAAAAAATCAAAACAACCAATTCAATACCAGCTCAAATTGAGTGATCATTAAATATTATTTTATTGTAATATTTTGGTTATGTATTTTATAATAATGATTTACATGTTTTTTGTTCCAAATATATCAGTTACATTAATGGTCGATTATACTATGAAAAATCATGATTTTTTTTAAGCATTGATCTTACATACCTAGTGGAGATTGCTTCAAAGACAACTAAAATGAATTTCAGCAATTTTGTGCATCACCTGTAGCATAACTTTTAAATTACACTTGATAAATTAACAGCAGCAGAGTTGGACATGACATAAAGATGGTGTCACTGACCTGTTAGTGTTTACTGTTTTCTAAGAATTTCGTTATTCAAATTGGTGGAGACTAAAGAATGCACACTAGAAATTATTCTGTCATTTATGCCTTTCATAAGAGTTTTTTTATTATTCTTTTCTTCCTTTCTGTCTGTCAGTTAAATTATGTACATTAAGATAAATGGTACACTGAGCATATTCTCTTGAAGATAGAAACAGGTGTTTTGTCTCTCCCATTTCAGTGTTTTCCAACCATGGTGATCAAAGGTTATCACTAACTTTTCTTTAGCTCCAGTCTGTTCATGACTAGTAAGAGCACAATTTGTTGTTTCTTATTCAGAATTAATTTAACCAGTGTTGTGTTTTAATCCAGTATTCATTTCTGAAACCAGGACAGTTTGAAACCAGGATGTTTTCATGTTTTGTGTAGAGTGCCAAGCTCCTCAGGTAGAGAGCTCTGTCTGTTTTCATATTTGTGCAACAAAAAACCCAGACCCAACTACTTTTCAAAGGAATTTTTTTCTTGTAAAGAAACTTCACTAGCTTATAAATTCCTAAAAAAAGGTGCCCTGGTGCCAACTCTGTTAGTTCCTCTGGAGAAGGACATTTTAGAACTAAGTTGTCCTTCTGCTGAACAGGGAGTGCAGGTTATTTAATCCGTTTGTCAGATCATCTCTCCAGTGCAGAATTACCTAAGTGTCCCAAGTAAAACCAGTTGAAAAATAACAGAAAACTTGACAAACTTAAGGTTCTTTACTTCATCCAAGTGACTAAGTCTGTAATATTTATGCACTAAATCTGTTTTCAAGCTGAGTTCTGGAAAAGATGTGATAATTCAAGCAATAGGCAACCTCTCTTTCAAAGGTGGTTTTAAGTATTTCATGGTGCAGGATCAGGAGATAATAGGCTTTTTTTAATCTGTGGCAGCATATACCACCTCATTATCTGGGTCCTTCAGAATACACTCTTATTTGGCAACATTAATTTGATGTCATGGGTCATTTTCACTGTGAACAGTTTTCCCTTTTATCTCTTGATTTTGGATGCGTATTCCATGAGTTATTCTTAGTGCATTTATTCGTGGCTTTGCTGATTCTTAGATCTTTTCCTGTGGGTCTGTTGATCCAAAGCAGTTAAGCATAAGGGGTAGAAACCCTTTAAAAATTAGGCTTTGGTGTCTTTTTTTCTTGCCCTCTCCAGTGCCTAACTCATGGGACAAAGCACCTTGGTAACACAAACCATCTGAAAATTGAAAAATAGATTCTTCTGTTGAACCTGTATGTATGAAATCCTATGAAAAGCAGCATTTCAGAAGTATAGTCCAAATGCTTCTAGGTTTTTATTTTACTGTGCTAGTATTTCAAACCATTATTTTTGGGTCTTTGAGAAGAGTATATCTGCAGAAACTCAGGAAACCATAGTTTACAGAATGATGTTTGGGTTAAGTAGTAAGGTTAGTAGTAAGGTGTTAAGCCTGTTGGTAAACTTACCTTTTGACAACACTTTGATAGCTGAAAAATAATTACTGATACTTCAGTGCTTGGAGCGTATCAAGGATTTAGCTCTACACAAACAAGTTTTAGAATCCTTGTTAATAAATATAGGTTAAGTGGTGATGTTTTTCTGATATGTTCTCAATAACTAGCAGTGTATACTGATATAGGAGATCATCAGTGATTAAGTCAATATATGCGGTGTACTCAGTCTTCACATTCTGTAGCCGGAGTGGTTAAAAGAACTAGAGCAGGCTTAAAATACTAAGTACAGACAGTTGTGCATATGATGAATTCTAATAGTTGTAACAACTGACCCTAAGATTGTCTCAGGTGGTCAGAGCAGGCTAAGAGCACTAAGGTTGTGGATTCAATCCCCATGTGGACCATTCACTTAAGAGTTGGACTTGATGGTCTTTGTGGGTCCTTTCCAGCTCAGAATATTGTGTGATTCTGTGCTGGATAAACAGCTGGAGTTTTGCAAGAGCTGTTCTTTTTATTTAAATATTAACAAATTCCAGGTCTTAGCACTTGGTTTTGTTCTGTGTAGAGGTTATTTTATGCTTTGTAAGGAATAATACTTTTAAAAATCCCATAAAGTCTAATTCAAGTATTTTAGACTGAGACTACAACTAAGATTTCTTATTGTTAACAATTTTGAGTCAAACAGAATAATAAAAAAAAAGAAGTTATTTAAAGTCTGAATCTAAAGTATTCTGAGCACATTGAAATAGTTCATTTGCATTGCAGGTCTGGGATGGCACAAAATGTCCCTACCCCACATGGAAAGTGCCTGTACAAGCAAAAGACCTGGAAGGAGAAAAAGTTCTTCTTCATCAGCTGAGAAATTTAGCAGTGGACATTCTAGTCTATGATAATCACGTACAACTGGCAGAATCACTTAAGGTAATGCACAGTTTGGTATTTCAAACTCTCTTTTTGTGGCCTATTTTCTGCTTAGAAATCACTTCAGAGAATGCATCAATTCAGTTCTGCTGTAATTAGTTTCATGTGCCTCTTTGTCTTTCACTGTATTTCCCATACCTTTTATTTGAATGCAAAACTCCTTCAACATGTGTTAAACAGGCTTATTACCCAAAAATTGCCATGAAAAAATTCTTCCAATTAAGCAGTTCTTTCCAGACACTGTAATATAATAGATAATACAATGAAAATAATGCACTCAGAAAATGTATTCTATGCTTTAGAATTATTTTTAAATGATACAATGCAGTGTTAAACCTGTAGTCCTGTTAAAGACCCTTAATTCTAAAGTCAATAGGAGATTTTCTGTTCTATAAACTTCTGCAGTTTGCAGTGCAATCTTCATTTAGTAGGTCAGTAATGTTGATTATGCTTAGAAAGAAAAAACAACAACATAATTAAGCATTTGATCTTCAGCAATACTGCCATCTTGCTTCTGAATACAGGAACTTGGCAAAGACTACATCTTTCATTTCATGCCTTGCCCTCTATACTCCAGACTGTTTTAAGAAAACATCGACCAGAAAATAAAGATAAGTGATAACCATTTTTACTGCTGGGTCTATCAGCAGACAAGAAATCAATTTGATAAATTAACACCCAATCATAAGTAAATTACAGATAGCTAAATAAGTGTAAGAATTTGTGTAAGAATTCATAACAAAATTGACAGAAGTATTTAATTACTTACAAGTTCTCTTCCAGTATTTTTCTCTTGCTAACTGGTGTAAAAAACTGATGTTCCAGTGAAATGTTATGTTTTGAATATGAAGGAAAAAATTATTTTAATATTAATAAAACATGTTTTCCTGAGTAGCTGGTAATAATCCTTGTATTATTCTTCCCCATTTATATTCAGGAATTGAATCACATATTGAGGATGTGATGTGTGGGATGTCTTCATCATCTTTCTCAATTTTTTACTTCCTATCTGCTTGCTCTTTCTCATTTCTGAAGCATTTTTACCTTTGCTGGATACTGCAGTGTGTAGTAGAAGCTCTAATAATTTCAAAGGAAATTGTTAAGAAACCTCCTTTGACCTCTTGTGGGTGCTTTTCTCCTTCTGGCTACATCCAAAGTTGCAGTAGTTTCAGTCATGTAAGCTGTAGAAGTTTCAAATTAGATAATTTTTCTACACCGCTTTTTAGTTGCTTGTCTTTGTGGAGTTATCAAAGAAAAAGAGCTGATATGCTGACAATTAAATTTCAGAAATATTTATTAATTTCAGATTGCAACATGTAGAATTAATTGTACTTCATAGAAAAAAAATATATATTATAAAATTTGGGGTGAACTCTCCTAAAATGGAGGATTTTATAAAAGGTTTTTAAATACTAGTGGAAATCATGTCGTATCATAAAAAAGTATAATTGAACTATGTATGACATTTATTGAGTTCAGGGTCTTGTTATGCAAAGATTTTTTTTAAAAATTCATTTACGTAGCAGTATAGAACTGGAGAGTGCTTAGTGTATCCACAGGCACCTTTCTAAGTGTGATTAGATATTTTGCCAATTTGTGGTTTTAGAAACAGTAAAAAGTGCACTATTTTTCAACCTTCTCTTCTACCTTTAACACTAGCTTAGAATGGCCTTTTTTAATGTAAATTGTTACAGAACTGTTAGGGCACACTCTCGCCTGTTGTTGTGTACCATTTGCAATGATAGTTGCAGCTTGGAAATTATGTTTTATGTAGGAGTAATCTGTTTTACACAACCTTGATAACAAGAAGGGCAGATTTAAAAAAAGCCCTGAAATACATATTCTTATTTTAAAATTGTATCTGTAAGCACGTGTTCAGCCAAGGAAGCTCTGAGTAAGTACTACACGCCAGAGAAGGTGGGTAGTATATTACAGGGAATTTTTGGCAAACCCTGGAGCACAGTGTCAGGGATATTGCTGCAAGAGTTTGTTAAAAACTTCTTGTTTAGATTGTCTGTCCAGAGAACACTGAAGATACGAGCACTTTATCTCATTTTCTAAGACAAATAATACTTAAAATTTTCAATGGAGAGAACTTCAGTTAAACATTGAAGGTACGTTACAGTTGATACTGTAAGTAGATTTTCTTTCCCTATATTTACTGGCCTCCCTTTCCTGCTGGATAAGATTGTGGCTTTTCAGCATTTGGTTCCTTAACACAACACAAAAAGAATTTTCAGAAATCTCATCTCTAAAGTAGATTATTACCTGGAGCATAAGGACATGGCAAGACCTACTAAGACCAGCTAAGCAAAGAAAATGGTGTTCACTGCTTTTGCTGGAATTTCCCTCTTCCTCTGGCTACCTGAGTGCATGAGGCACTCATTCTCATTACTGTAGGAACCCCAGCCTACAACTAACGGTCTGGAATACAGTTGCTCCACGTTCCTAAGCCCTTCTTATCCCAGTTTTCTAGAAGTTCTCAGGGTTCACTGACTTTGCTGTGCAATTTGGGAATAGATCTGTGACGTGAGTTTCTGCATCTGGGGCATTTTGCTTAGGTGGTAAGCAGCAAGGTGAGTGAGTGTCAGTGGTCAGTCAGGGCACAGCAGGGGTCCAGCAGCCACAGTTGATCAGAGATTTCCTTATGTTCTGTCTTTCACTGGATATGTGGTCCTGTGCATTCCTCTTCTGGCTTGATACCATCCATTTTGTGTTGCCATGCAATTTATGGATAATACAATTAATAACAATTAACCTTGAGCATACATACGAGTCCTAGTCCATAGTTTCGCAGTATTTGCTTTGTGTTACCTTTCTTCAGATGTAGAATTTGTATATTTTCAGCTGCTTCTCCCACCATATCATGTCATGTCTTTTTTGATAGTAGTTTGGACTAAGAAGTCTTGTTTTCCTAGTGCCAGAGTCACATTTTCAACATACAGCTTAAATGAGTTACTACATGGCTGCAATATCTAGCTTCATATTTTTCAGACCTAAGTAGCAATCCTTTGACATGCCAGTTGTATTCTCCCACTTCTGTCTTTTTACTTGTTGAAAGGGGAAAAAACCGAAAAGACAACACTCCTGAGTCCTTCAAACTCTTAAATGGATTTAAGTTTGTATTTCTTACTGCCAAGGATAGTGCCCAAATGTGCATATGCTTTATCTCGCTGGCAGAAAGCTGTGCACCATTTACTCAGTAAAATTAGACTGCTGATGCAATAAAAATGATGACAAAGAAATCTCATTGAATATAATCGACCATAAAAATAGGCATAAAAATGAGTACAGGTGAGTTTGTTGTGTGATTAATGTAGATAAAGACATCTTATTGTCATGAATGCATTTTTGGACAAACATTAATATTTACCTTCCATGATAAATGCTGTTATGAATTCACCAGTGTGAATATGAACACAACCCTATATGTTTTGAAATAATCATGAGAATTTCCTATGCTAAAAAGTTGTTTTAGTTAGCTAGTTACAGGGAACTGCATATATGACTTCTGCATTTTGATTCTCTCTAGCCTTAATACGTATTCTTTAAATAGTTGTATTTGAATTAGACTGAAAATAGAGTACTAGTATATTTTATATTACTGCAAGAAATGTTTTTATACTCCTTTAATTTCACTTTTAAATTAACTTCCTCTAAATGAGGTATATCATAAAGAGAACTGCTGTAAAATCAAGTAAGGAGCTGGTTTTGTACTAGATTTTAGTGATGTCTGTGTAGATCATGGTGTTTAATGTAGATTATAATTTTTTCTTAATCAAGTATATAAAGTGCTCGGTCTGCAGGAGTTCTGTAAACAACAGAAATACATTTTTATCCATAACATCCACGTTAGCTCTCTGCTGTTAACAGTAAGCAAGGCTGCCTCCCAAAGGAATTCATGGAAACAGCATCCTGTCCACCCAGGCATCTCTGGGCTGACATTCAGAACCTTATGGACTTTTTCAGTATTTGGTAATGCTGATTATTATGCATCTCTTTTTTATAGCTTAAAGTGATACTAAAATATATAAAATAATAAAACTTTTAGAAAAGGACCTAATAAGTGTTTATATTGGAAGATTATTTTATAGTGATGATAAATCTTGCAAAGTGAATGTTGCACTAAAACGTGTCTCTCAGTTGACTTTTGTGTGAATTTCAGCATGCAAGTTTAGAAGGCAGAAAGACCATTTTATATTTTTGGCTTCTGAGCTCTTCTCTCCTGTATTTAATTTTTTTGTTGTTGTTGTTTATACATAGAGAAAAATTTTTTTTTAAATAGTATTTTTGAAAAAAAGAAATTTTTCAGTTAAGATCAACTTTTTCCTGCTTATATGCAAATTACTCTTGGCGGTAGGGAAGTAGTTTGACACCCTTTTATTTACATAAGGTTATTCCATAAGCAGAACTTAGCTAAGAACTTTTAAAAAACTTTCTCCAAAAGCATTTGTCATAGTCATTAGATTAGTCTTATGATATGAGTGTCCTTTGCGTTTTTGGATATTCAACATAGGTAAGTGAAATCAGCATCTGGAAAGGAGGAAAAAAAAAAAGTCTTTGGATAAGGCTCTTAATTGCCATCTAAATGCACAAGCTGTCCTGGTGGTGCTTTGAATGAATGAAATGAGCAGCCTCCTAACAGTGCAGATCAATTAAAAGTCTGGTAAGAGCTCCATGCCAGAAGCAAAATAGGTGCAGGCTGAAGGGCACTTTTTATGTCCCTGCTGCCTCAATTGGAAAAATATGCTGGCTTTCTCATGTGTGATTATTGTATAAAAGAGCAGTTTGATACCAGCATTATGTAGGCATAGTTTGTTCCTTGATACAGAGGAGGGTTCTAGACACAGGTTGCTGCTCCATCTGCTTTTATGCATATACCCATGTGTTTAAAAGTGTTGTACTATGACATGACCAATCCAATCTAATAGGAATACTTCTTCAGTTTCCACTGGTTAAAGTTGGATCTAAAGCTGAAATATGACTTAATAAACTGACTGCTGTAATATTAATTTTAACTGAAGTAAATTTAAAATAATTTGTCAGTTATATCAGGCTATTAAAAGATGTTTAGAATGAAAATAAATCCAGGTTTTTGAGTGTGTGTAGCTTGCCAGATAGTATCTGGATCTCAGGTTATATATTTTTAAAAAATATTTGGGTAACTGTAAATGAGTCTCCAGATTATCTACCTTTAGAACATTGGGCTTGGTTTTTTTGGTTGGTTGGTAGTGTGGGTTTTCTTTGGGGAATAATGGGAGTGGTATTTTGAACTAAAAGCAAAGTTACAAAGTTGTATTCAGCACTCCATAACTTCATTTTTAATAGGTGCTTGTATCAGTTAGCCTAAGTCCATTTGTGTAAATTGACAAAACTGTTTCAGAAAACACAAAATCATTGTAAACAAAACAGCATATTTTCCGTGTACCTGAAGAGAAGATCTAACAGAGATAGGAAAAGTGCCAAGATCTTTCAGTTTCTAACACGTTGTCTTTTGTCCTGGTGCTAAAAAAATGTTATCACTAATATAAGAGTAAGATATGATGGAGAAATCTGAGTAAGCAGATATGTTTGCATGTACATGTAAACAGATAATAAACCATGCCTGGTGATGAGCAGGAGGTCAATTGCTAAATGTGATCATGCATGGACCAGTCACAAGACGTCAGTCTCTGCATTGTGTTGGGAATACAGAAGGCAAATTGTGCCCTCGGGAAAGGAATGTATTGACTCATTTCATCTGTCTTCTGAAATCTGTTTGAGAATTAGATTTACTAAGAAGGTTTATTCTGGTTCTGAATCACCCTTTGCTGCCAGTAATGTTTTCTGATAAAGCAAAACAGGTCACATGGAGAGGTTTTGCAGTTTCCATGCTTGAAAATACTTAAAACCCAGCTGGAAACAACCGTAAGAAGTCTACTCTAGTTGACTCTGCTTTGGGCACAGGAGTTGATTGAGGTAATCACCGGGGGTCCCTGTGAGCTTCAGCTGTTCTGTGATTCAGTTAAAACAGGGAAGAAGTTTCATGAGTTCTAGAATTTTCCATGTAAATAACTAACTTTGTGTTATCAAAGTGGGGTTTTTTTTCCTTTCAGATTGGAAGTTTTTTGAGAATTTACAGTATTCATACGAAACAAGCAAGTGCTGACAGTGAAGATGTCTCACATATACAATTTCATCTTCATGGTGGCACCTGTTATGGTCGAGGAATAGGAGTCTTGCCAGAAAGTAACCCAGATGTTAAGGAACTAAAAGCGTAAGTACTGTGTGTACATGTTTGGTTTTTTCTAGATGATTCTTGAAAACTCCAGGCTAATGTAACAGCTGTACAGTTTAGAATTGTAAATATATGTAAGAATCAAATTTGAGAACAGCATATGTCTTTAGCACTACTAAGATGAAGAGTATTTTGAGGGACAGGTAAATAAAGGCAATTTTTTCGAATTTCATATCCAGTAGTATTCAAGGTTTCTACTTTATAGTGCTGTAATAATAAAGCCTGGCCATATTGACATACTTACTCAGTTTTATAGTGGCATGTAATCATTTGAAGACAAAAGCCTTGTTTCAGCAAATAAATTAAGCACATTTTAAACGTGCATATGTGCTACTTGAAAGCGGTGAGATTTAAAGATATTAAAAATGAAGCAGATAAGTTACGTTCTTTACTGAACTGTTATATTCATAAGGAATCAGAATCTCTTAGGTTTAGAAAGACCTATAAGATCATCAGGTCCAAATGTAAGCCTTGTCCAAGTCCCTCACTAAACCACGTCTCTAAGCGCCACATCTACATGACTTTAAAACACCTCCAGGGACGATGACTCCACCGCTCTCCTGAGCTGCTTGTTCCAATGCTTGTCAACCCTTTCCGTTAAGAAATTTTTCTTAATATCCTATGTAAACCTACCCAGGCACAACTCGAAGCCATTTCTTCTCTTTTTGTCACTTGTTGCCTGTGAGTAGAGGCTGACCCCACCTCAATACAACCTCCTGTCACCTTGTTGTAGAGATAAGGTCCCCCCTGAGCGTCTTCTCCTCCAAGCTAAACCATCCTCATCCACCTCCCTCAGCTGCTCCTCACAGGACTTGTGCTCCAGCCCCTTCACCAGGTCCTTTTCTGCTGGGCCTCTTTCCAGCCACTCTGCCCCAGCCTGTAACCCTGCATAGGGTTGTTGTGACCCAAGTGCATTTCACCTCGTTGAACCTCATACACTTGGCTGTGGCCATCAATCAAGCCTGTTCAGAGTCCTCTGCAGAGCATTCTTACACTCCAACAGATCAACAGTCCTGCTCAGCTTGGGGTCATCTCCAGACTTACTGAGGATGTCCTCAATCACCTCATCCTAATCATTGGTAGAGATATTAAACAGAACAGTCCCCAGTACTGAGCCCTGGGGAACACCAGTTGTCAGTGGCCACCAGCTGGAGGTAACTCCATTCACCACCATTCTCTGGGCAGAGCCATCCAGCCAGGTTTTACTCAGCAAATATGCACCCACCCAAGCCATGACAGCCAGTTTCTCAGGAGAATGCTGTGGGAAACAGTGTCAAAGGCTTTACTAAGATCTAGGTAAACTACATCCACAGCTTGGTTTCCTCATCCACTAAGCAGGTCAGTGTGCCATAAAAGGAGATGAAGTTGGTCCAGCAGGACTTGTTTCTCATAAACCCATGCTGGCTGCATCTGATCCCCTGCGTATCCTCTTGTGCTACATGATGGAACACAAGGTGATCTGCTCCATGACCTCCAGCACTGGGCTCAGGCTGTCAGGCCTGCAGTTCCATGGATCACCCCTCTGACCCTTCTCGTAGAACCATCTACAGTAATTTTCAGTCTGCTGGGACCTCCTCACTTACCCAGGAGTGCTGGTAAATGATGGAAAGTGGCTTGTTGAGCGCTCCCACCAGCTCCCTCAGTATTCATGGGTGGATCCCAGGCAGCCCCGTAAACTTGTATGTGTGTGAGTGGTGTAGCAGGTCAGTGACCATTTCCTCTTTGATTATGGAGGCTTCATGCTGCTCCCCATCCCTATCTCCCAGCTCAGGGGTCTGGGTACTTAGAGAATAATTGGTCTTACTATTAAGACTGAGGTAAAGAAGGCATGAAGTACTTTGGCGTCTTCCTCATCCTTTGTCCTTCCTTTCCCCCTACATCCAATAAAGGGTGGAGATTCTCCTTAGCCCTCCTTTTGTTGAGGATATGTTTGGAGAAACCATTTTTGTTGTCTCATACAGCAATAACCAGATAAAATTCTTGTCAGATTTTGACACTTCTAATTTTCTGCCTGTGTAACATCCTTGTAGTCCTCCTGAGTGGTCTGCCACTTTTTCCAAAGGTTATAAACTCTTTTTTCTTCCTTAGGAAAGGCTAAGTAACCAACATCCATATTCCATTATCAGAAATTCTGTTTCCAGTAGTACATATTTCTTTTTGCACTATTTTATGTTTAATGTTCCAGAAGTGATTTGGAAAGTGTCTCATCTGCATCATTAATATAATCTCCTGCAACTTCTGGCTCAGTTGAGTTTTATGTCTCAGCTGGAACATTTATGTCTGAACATTATGCCTGTGTATTGATAATAAATAGGTTTCATATAAGTGTCTGTGTAATCCCATATATATGTGTGTGTGTATATGATGATACATAAAATATTTCTCTAGGTTATAAAATATTTAGTAATTTATCTTTAGGTTCTTAGAATCTGTGGACCTGGCAGACAGTCAGAATACGGAAAGCATGTGTTCAATGGACATAGACGGCACTTTTGCCAATGTTACAGGTAAGAGCAACTGAAAGCTGATCTGCTCTTTCTTCTAATAGATATATATGGTCAAGATAAGGACACAGTTACTGCTTCTCTATGTGTGTGATGTTACTTTCACATTCAAAGCTTTAGAGAATTCTTTCGGTTTATTAGACTGGAAATTTACATTACTCTTTCTGTCTCCCAGCACAAGCATTTCATATTACATGGAAAGATACTTTGGTAGGAGTTAGTGAATAAATTCTTAAACGCAGATGGTGTTCCTAATCATACTATATTAGATCACAAAGCAGAGTTATGTAAGTGCCTTCCTCTAAAGGGCGATCCCACAGGGACAGGCACTGAAAACGCTGCTGAACAGCTGCCTGTGGGGGAGCCCTTCTTAAGTCACTGGATGGAAAGTTGTGTCAGTGGCAGAGCTGTAAGGTGCATTTCCATGGAACAGTGATCTTACAGACAGTTCTACAGACCCCGTATTATTTTCTGAATGGTGTTTTTAGCCCAAGATAAGAATAACTAAAAGGGAATTAAACTCTAAAGCTGGTTGGACATAGTCTGCATCTTTGCTTTTAGCTTTTAAAAATCTGTGTTACTCAGCCATTATTAACATAAAAACAAAGAGCATTTCTAAAAGGATGCAAAAGTCAAGAATAAATAAATGCTTCATGTCCAGGCCATAACTGAAAATTTAGAAAAAATTTTGCACTTTTTTACTGCACTCTCTGTGTGTAGTAGAGATTGTTCAGAGGACAGACCAGGGAGTCCATATTGGTTTTAGAATAATTTATTTATGTTCTTGTCCAGAAGGATTACAGGGGATGAGTACAGTTTATGTCAGCAGATCATTCCCAGTATACTTCTGAAAAGTGTTCACTTTGATAAGCATTACTATTTAATGTATATGCTAACTTCCTCTCTAATATATTTACTCTTGATGTACAATGTTTGTCTCCTGCTTACTTTGCTTTTGTTGTTGTTGTTGTTGTATTGTTTTCATACATTATTGGGATTTTCATTTTCATTTGTTCAGCTTTTGTTTTTGTGTGTATATCTACCTGTCTGTCTACCTACCTCTTTGTGTGTGTCCACATAATAAAAAAGTAAAGAAGGAAGGAAAATAATTGGGAAATTCTTATTGATTTTAGATCTTGAATTGCACATACAGAGATGTCAGCAGTTATCTGTTACAGGTACGTAACATTTTGGCCTTAAGGTGAATTTTAATTTTGCTAAAGAACAAAAGCTGTTTTGAAACTTTATCTTAAAGGTTATTGTAGGAAGAGCTATTCTAAGAGTATAAATTCCAAGAGTATAAATGCATGTATGTTGTATTGGGTTTATTTGTTGTTTAAAGGAATAGAGCATATTTGTATATTCTACTTTCATATGTTTTTTCTACATACTGCATTTCTGTACCCTGAAATACACCATGCTCCTGCAGCCTGGTGTGATTTATCTTACTGACTGTAATAAGAAGTTGTATGGATAAAACTGAGGCTGCAGCTGGGAAGGAAAGAAAAGTTGGAAATAAGGGAAAAATGCATACCTGCGATTGCCATTTCCTGTATCACAAATATTATGGTGATTAATAGTATGCATGGTGCTTTTTCGTCTCTGTGTGTATTGTTTTGCAGTATTAACAGATCATCAGCATTTGAGTAACACAGAACTGAAAACCATAACAAACAGCACAGCTCCTCAACAGTTTCGCATTAGAGCAAAGCTGAGAACTTATAAACCCCAAAAGCTCCATCAGTCTGTTAAACTTCATTGTTCCAAATGCAACTCTTTGTAAGTGTTTCATACAGTATAAGTAAGTAGGAATTGCTCTGTATGTTTTGCCTAGATTTTCAGTGTCTTCTCAACATTTTTTTCTGTAAGATGAGCTGAATGTATATGTATATCGTTTTGAGGAAAGATTTGAAACTCGCTGCTAATAAGTAGGAAATTTTGAAATCATCAGATGAATTCCATTTACAGAATCCTTTGAGTGCTTCCAAAACAGTAATTTTTCTTTTTTTTTCAAATGCGGTGGTGCAGTTTTTTCCATACCCCAGTTGTATTTAGGTACCTTAACTGTTTCTTTTTTTGCAGTTTCAAAATAAGATATGCAAAGAGGTATAATAGACTCCAAATGAATTAATAAAATATCTTTGACTAAAATGTGTCTTCTGTGAACAGACCCAGTGCCCTCAGCTTCTCACACGGCTTCCCCTCAGGGCCCTTCACCATCTTTGTTGCCCTGCTTTGGACACTCTCAGAGATCTTCTCCAGCCTAGTTGATTCTGTAATATTGGTGTCATTTGGATGGCCTGTGTTATTGCTTCTCTGTATATGACAGGTAGAAATGCATGAATGGTGCACTTCAGCAGGACAGGATAGAAACTGTGTGGTTCAGAGTTGCAGATTTTCCCTTTACTTTCTGTCTGGGTGAAGCTATTCTGGTCCTGTCCTTTTTATTTCTTCTTTCTCCCTCAATATATGCAAAGTCAAATAGCCTAGAACATAAAACTCAAAATAATATAAGGTTATGTGGTCTTTTCACTCTAATGAAGTGGTATGCAATTTTAAGGCCCAACTGAAATCACATGAAGCTGATATATTTGGTTTTCCATGGATTTTCATTTGTGTGGGATATAGCCACTAGGCTACCTCTCCTCCTAGGTGAGTTAGAATATTGCTTAGCATATTTATTAACATGGAAAGTCATAATATACTATACAATTCTAAATGTTTAAACTGATAAAACTATGAGAATATTTTTCCTGTATGTACTTTAACTCTCATGACTACATTCTAATATTTATTTGGAGTACTGTCATCCTTGTTGGTAGATTGCCTAAGGAGAAGCTGTTAGAATTTACTTACTCATTTTGGAAATGGTTTTAGGCAAGAAGTTCCAGATAGAGATGACTTTGACTTCATTTTACACGGCTCTGCCAATACTGCCTCAAACCCAGAGTTACACAATACATCCTGGTATGAATCTGTAACGTGGACTACACAAGACCAGAAACAAAGGGAAATAGCCATCCATTTTGTGAAGCACGATGAGATGCTTCAACATCCTGAAGACACTTTGCTTATGATAGAAGGTAAGGTAAATTGCAAATACACCAATTCTTACAGCACAGTGCCCGCTCTGAGTATGTACCAAGTAAAAATACGTGTTGAAGTTGTATTCAGTGTAAGTAGTGGTGTCATAAAGGCATCTTCAAAGAAGAGAAAAACTCAGCTGGAACTATAAGTTACTGTTTTGCAAACAGGCAATGGTGGTCTGTGAAGGTCTTGTAAGATGCTTCTGTCTATTTTAAAACTATGCCAATATTGTTTATTGTTGATTATGCTAAAATTAACATCTGAATATGGTTTCTTTTTTTCTAGCTGTGCTTACTGGTTTTTCAGTTCTGATTTTAAAACTTGCCGAGTCTTCTAAACAAGCCTACTTTTAGTATTGATGTGGAAAAGTTTTGAAAGGCTTCTGGTAATACAAGCTTCCAATTAACTTTGTCAGCCTCTGGATGTCAGTGTTGTTTCAGATTAATAGAGCTTCTCTCAGTGTGAGTGTTTTTGGGTTGGAGTGGTTTTTACCAGATTTCCTTAGGCAAGAGAAATAGCCACTGACTTTTAAACAAAGCAATTCAGCAAGATACTACCAAGGAATTTTTAATATAATAAAAATAATAAATAATTGCATATAGCATCATTCAGAGTTTATAACAAAGTCTTCAATTTTGCTCAAGTAGTGATGAGAATAAGCAAATATAAGTCAGGTGTTCCTTTGTGTGAGGGTCAATGACAAAACCCCTTTTGTTTTCTGCTTTCTTTTATAATGGATTAGTTCTAATAGCTGCTTTGTTTCTGACATGTTCCAAACTATTTCAATCTAACCTTTTCTTTCTGAAAAAAAAAATCTATTTCTTCTCCATTTTCCTAAAACAACTGAGCAATATAACTCAGTAAATCTATTTTCTGAATTAAAGTGTCAGCACCTAAGTATGTCTGTATATGGATATGTGCATATAGAAGGTCAGTTGGGTTGCTTTGATTTTTTTTCTTAGCAAAATGGCTAGTAAAATCATGGGAGTAATTTTGTGAATGTGATGTTAACTAAATACAACTTCTTGGTTACAGTGTTAGCTCTGAGGAAGATATTAAGGCATCTGCTTTGATAAATGTCAGTCTTTGTTTCTTAATTGACTCTGTTGTTGAGTAAAAGTGAGAAGGCATTGGGCTATCTTTGGAGTTTTTGGTAGTGGATATCAATTATTATTGAAGGCCCTGAAATCAGCTGAGAAATATAAGTTGTTCAGTTTATTTCTGACTACTGTTTAAGAAACCATGTTTCTTTGGTTTTTAATAGGTGGAACACTAAAAGAAATCTGGAAGCTTACAAAAAGATTTAAGTGTGTTATTCCTGTGAGATCCACAGAAGATGATCTTGAATTACTAGATCTTTCAGCTCCTTTTCTTCTACAAGGGAATGTAAAATATTATGGGTAGGTTAAAAGTATTTGTTGATATTTCAGTAGTTGCAGTAATATATAGCATTTTCTTCAGTAATTCAGACTGCAGTGCTGAAGGGATAACCTACCCAAAGATTCTTTGATGTAAAATACATCGTGATCCACAGTACTGACATCAGGGATGAAATACCATATGGTTTGATACCTTGTATCAAAGGACTGACTGCAGTTCTGCTCTTGCTCTGTAAACCTTAAGTCCTTAATTACACGGCTCTCCAGTTTCAGTTTTGTCTGTGGTGCAGGGGTAGGACAGTGTGATATAGAAATGGAAACACACATGCAGTGCAAAGTACCTAAATACCTCTTTTAGTCCAGATTTTCCATTTTCTGGTCTCACTTAAACTAAAGTCAAAACATACACTGTTTTTGAAACTGTATGCTGAGGGGTTTTATATATATGTACAACATAACAGATAATATTTAAATAGAGATCCAGAAAGTAATCTCAGCCTGTCAATCTACAACTCTCTCTCTCATTCTTAGTTCTGGGAAAGCTTGAGGTTTGGAGGCAGTAAGGGATTTTGGACAGCCTTTCCTTACCATATGTAACTTACTGTGATCCACAGCACTGCAAAGTGCCTTACCTGTTTGTGGATGTCATTCACTGTAGAGACAATTTAAACGGGTTTCTGAATTCCACAATTCCAAAGCTGTGGAGTACAGTACACACACCTAGGTCTGGTATCTCTGGTCTGCCATGCAGTACCATGTTCCTGCTCAAGGAGAGCTCTCAGTGGAGCACTGTGCCAGGTCTGCAGACAGTAAAAAAATGTCTGTGCAGAAATATTCCAATATTCATGTGAACCCTGAAGTCTTCCATAAGGGCCATACATAAAATGAATACAGGTAATTGTTTCTCTTTGTCATGTATAAGTTTGACCTTTCCAGATATTGCTGTCTACTGCTTTTTTTAAATAAAGGCAGTATATGGGTACCTCTACTGGGACAGGATCTTCACCAATACAAAGTATTTCCCCTTGCACTTTCATAATCCATATATTTCCCCAGCTACACTGAACTTGCCTTCAGACGTTATTCTCTCATCAAATGGTTGGAATGTAAAAGTAAATGGTTTATAAGATAGTCCATGATTGTTTATAGGATATTTAGGAAGGGATCTCAGAAGTATGCTGACATTTCGGAGCTATGTTTTATGCACGTTTTTATCAGTGCCATATACTTAGCAAAGTCTAGAAAAGATTTTGTATGGTATAATGAATTATATGTGTGTGCATATGCATGTATATTCAGCTATATATAAAAATAAACACAGACACTGCATATAAAAAGCAAAATTTGCAGTTAAGTTACTTTATTGGAGTTTGAGTGGGTTTTTTAAAGGAAAAAGTGACTTAGTTGAGCTTGACTTTATATCACTTAAGCAGAAGTACTTTTATCGATTTTTATGACATGCTTTGCATATAATCCTAAAAGATAATAAATGTTTATTTCAAGTTCTAACTGTAATATACTAATACGGAAGCTTAATTTGAAACAAATAGTTTTGTTCTGTAATTTCATTCCTTAAGGCAGATGGGAATAACTTTGAAAACAGTTCTTCAATATTTCCATCCCCTTGAAGCATTAGCTTACTATGTCACGTGTAAAATTTATAATAATTGGTGAAAATACACCAGTAATAAAATAGATTGTTTTAACAACTCAAAAGTTAATATTCTCAGCATAGGCAAAGCCAAATTTCTGTAACTCTGTAGTGGGTTTAGAGTGTGCTAGAAATTCAGATTCATTCCTGTTTTTACAAAGTGAGAAGCAGTGGCATATGTACATGATGTTAAGCAGTGTAGTGATCTTAGAATCATAGAATGTTTTGGGTTGAAAGGGACCTTTCATGATTATCTAATCCAACCCCCTGCCTTGGGCAGAGACACCTTACACTACACCAGGCTGCTCAGCTCCATCCAGTTTCATCTTTAACATTTCCAGGTACAGGGCATCAACAATGTTTCTGACAACCTGTTCCAGTGCCTCAGCTCCTTCTTTGTAAAGTATGTCTTCTTTCTGCACAGTCTTTATCTACCCTCTTTCAGTTTAAAACTGTTGCTTCTTGTTCTTCACTACAGGCCCTGGTTAAAAGCCTCTCTCTGTCTTTCTTATAAGCCCCTTTTCATACATTGAAAGGCCACAATAGGGTCTGCCTGGAGCCCTCTGTTTTCCAGGCTGAACAACTCCAGCTCTCCCAACCTTGATGTACAGTTTTATTCCTGTATATTGACTGAAATGGTCTTTTCCAGATTTATTTCTCTTCATGGATAGTTCAAAAACAGCATTAAGGGTTTTTTTGTGCTCTAAAGCTGGTGTGTCTGGTAAAATAGTTACTTCTAGCAGCAATAGAAATAGTTCTGCACTTCCATTCCGTAAGAAAATCAGAATTTTTGGGTTTTTTCTGTGCAGAACACTTCTAGTACAAATACATCAGTGTTTGGTTAGTCTCAATATCTTGTTTTAAATGCTAGGTGCAAGCAGTGTTCAACTCCAAAGCCTATGAAGAGTCTAAGTTCCATTGCAGCAGAACAGCAACCATCATGGGAACCAACTGAAATAGCACAAGGTCAGCTGACGTGATACTGTCCTGAAATACTTCTGTGCCTTGATTCTGAAGGCTTGATATGAAATAGTTTGCAGCTCTGGGTTGCAGTTTTGTACAGAAAGCATGTAATTATGGTCATGTTGAATATGGTGCTGTAAAATTCATTCACCTTTTACCAGTTGAAATAACATATTTACTTTTGGAACTATTGCAGTATGAATTAAAAGATTTTATGTGTTGACTAGTTTCTTCTACCATAGGTATCAGTAGTAACACTTATCATAGTACAGATGACATTAATTTTTGGCTGTAGATATTACTTTTAAACTGTTTGTGTACTTGCAGTCTAGAAGTTAGTCTTGCTTTTCCTTTTGAAGATACTGTTTTTTGACCTGAATTGAAGAGAGTCTTATTTAATGACTCATACAAGTCAGATTTTTATCTTCTGTAAACGTTATGTTAAGGATGTTCTAGAGAGTCTGCAAGAAATAATATTCAAATGAAAGGAATTATACCACAACAATTTATGGGTATTCCATGCTTTGTGTGTTCCTTGTGTTACTGTATGCAGTCAACATGTTAAAATGCTGGAAATGGAATTTAAAACTTTACAATGCATTAAGGAAAAAGAATATTTGCATGTTTATTGATTCATATTCTAATATATTAATTTGGAATATCTAGCAGTATATAAGTTTGGTAAACACATTCTAAAAGAAGAAAACTATTTGAGCAATACAGTGATTTTCTTAAATAAGCTGTCATAATTGTATCCTATTAAATAACTGTAAAATAATATATAACTGGCAGTGATTGACATTTAGTTCTCAAAATGAAAACAATATTAACTTATGCTTCCTGACAGTTACACTATTTTATGTATATATTCTTCTATCATCTGTATTTTCAGACTAAATTATAAACTTGCAAGTATATCAGATCAGTTGAACAAAAAATAACTACCAGTTTAAGTAGGTGTACCTAGAAACGACTGATGCAGAGCTGTAGTAACTTCGTCTGTCCCAGTTATTTTACGTTTGCAGCATAACAGTTACTGCTGCCAGGGAAGGAGTGACTGTAGTCATTTACTTACTCTGGAATACTTTCAGAACTGCCAGCAAAGTCTTTTCTGAACAAGCCTGGTAGCTCTTACTACATTATATGAAATATACTGTTTTCCTCAGAAGATAGTTTTCAGGTAGAATTCTTATTAGCACTGAATTGAGAGCACCTCTCCTTTAATCTTCCATGGATAAAAGAACACAGGAATAGGAGGATCCTACTAAGGTAGGATCTAAGATCTAAGCAAATATTAGCTTTTTGTTTACTATCATGGGAGTAAGTATTTAAAAATCATTATGTGTTTTTATAGGCTCATCTATTAAAGTTTTTCTAGGAAAATTGTAATGCTGTCTTAAATGTCATTTTACTCTTCAGAGCCTCTATGTTTTGGTCTGTTAATTTATACTTTATTGACAGTATCCAAAGTCAGTTACTATTAAAGGAGGGATATTGTCAGCTCAAGTTATAGTTTGCCTTGCATATTCTCTCAGAGAAACATCAATTTTTCTTTTCTTCAGTTTTAGGTATTGAACTGCTCCAGTATGTTTTTATTATGAGGTTTACACTGGTTGATGAAACAGGATCACTAAATGCATACATTTTTGATTATGTAAGTAAATCTAGGTAAAGATAGACTCTACAGACGATGTGAGTTTGGATTTTATTTGTTTTTAAAAAAGCAAATGTATGTACACAAATATTCATTCTGTGTTACCTGCAGCGTTTAGTAGGAATAATTACACTGCTGTAAGGTTGTTAATGCTGTACAGAGTATAGAATATTAAAGCATTAAGACAAAACTGAAGCTTGAAGATAGATTATTTGGTATTTCCATAAACCTTTATACATTTCTATGGCTAAATTTCTCTTTTATTGGCAATGTTTAATTATGCAGCCTGAATGCTGTGTGAATGATAGGAGTGTTTCAGGATTTATGCAGCTAACTTATGCATTAGTTTAAAATTTCATTACCTCTTTTTTCAACTCTTAATAGAATCTGTCCATTCAGTAATGCTTGATGTTTTTGTTTCACATGATCATGAGGTAAGGAGACCTTCTTTCCCTAGGCAGAACTCAGCTATGTCTGTACAGATAATTATCTTGGATTTCAGAAGCAGTTTATTCAACTACTTTACTAACCTTAGAGTTAACCTATCTTCAGTTTTCTCTGAAGCAACTTAAGACCATTACTGCTATAGGAGACACTGAAGAATGGATGGTTTTCCTGTCACTGCAATGTGGGTGTAACAAAATGGGACAGAAAAAGAATTTAGTGGGATTTTTTTTCTGCACGGCAGTGCTGTATAATGTGTCTATATCTGCACATTTTCCACCATTATATTAAATTACTTTGAATGGGATTTTGAAGAGAATACTCTTCCTTGTTTAATTTTAAGACTGTAAGTAAAAGTAATATCACAAAAAATGTGGCTTTTCTTTATATACATGGTGTTTTAACAGCAAAGGAGTTCAAAAAATACATTTTCCATTTCAGCCAGTCATTTTTCCTTTTTATTTCAAGAAACTAAACTGCAAAAGGAAGGTGAGGGAAAATATTTAAACCATCTCTTGATGCAAAATTCCAAAAACTTTTACTTCAGAGTTGCTCACTTTCTTGTCAGATACTGCTCGGTACTGCAGTTTAGCTGCAGGAAAATACCCACAATTTCTTCTTAAGTGCCAGCTGCTCACATTCCTGCTGGTGGTACTTCAAATAAAAGCCAGTAGTTTCCAAGCCTAAACTCCAGTCCTTCAGCACCACCTGAGAAGGAACTGGGCTGCTTTGAAGTGCAGCTTTACACTAGCTTCCAGTTGCACTTCCATAAGAACACAGTGCTTTTCTTTCCTCCCCTCCTTATAAGAAAAGTCAGTGAAGGAAAAAAAGGAAAAAGTTTTATACACAGAAGAGTTTGAAGAGAGAGAGTTATCTGTGTCAATTTTGCTGCTGGATTATCTTCCAATTTACGATCGTTGTCATTAAACATGTCAGACAAAAATTGTACAGAGGCAGATCATTCTGTGTTTGTATCTTGTAACAAAAATGAGAAAATACTAACAAAAATCTTAGCTTACTCTGAAAAATTATAAGATGATGAGCCTTTAGAGATACAAAATCAGGTAACAAACTTGGAAAGAATAAACTCGGAGTTTTTTAGTCATGCTTTACAACTGTGTGGCTTAATAATACACAGAAAATGCTTGTCTAACTTTTAATGTTCCATTTATTATTTTCTGTCTCCATTCAGAAATGTACTCCACAGTATAGGCTTATTTCCATAGTTTCTAAAACTGTCAAAGAATGAAACTCGCACTAAGGGAGTTCCACAGATATAAAGCCCAGGTTGTAGTGCCCCTTGTTTTCAAATGAGTTTGTTCCTCTCAAGATGTGAGACTGTTGAGGGGGCCTGACCATCCTCTCGGGCCATAACATTGATATTATCTGGTTATGGAGGTTCATGAGGAATATCTGCCAGTTATGTATAGAGACCTACATGTGTGCTTTCTGGGTGGCTGTAGTCCCTAATTACTCAGGGGTACTGAAAAACAGATTGATAATTTTTTCTGATAGTTTGGGTTTTTTTCTGTATCTGAACAGTTTTTTGAAATAATATTATTATTTTGTTGTGTCACCTGATTTTAAGTTCCTAAAAGAATATGCAGTCAAGGTTTTGGCTAATGATTTCTTACGCCTCTTTCAACACCTCATGTTTTTCTGTTCTCTTTCAGGAGAGGTTTTTCCAAATTCCTGCCTCTGAAATCTTAACTAACAATCTCCTTCAGGAGAAGATGCAGATGACCATGAACACACTCTGTCCTCCAGGAAGAAAATTAGGTCAGCTTGCTGTTACTTTAAAAGGGAGGTGGGAAGGTAAAGGGTCTTTCAATCTGCTATTGCATATGCAAAGTCTTAGAATTCAACTTAGGCATGGGCAAAACTCAAAATAGAGAAATGCTGGAGTCTGAAAGTAGAGTTCCAATTAATTTGTTCTGAGACATGTCTTTAATATTAGCTCTCCCTTTGAAAAAGAAAATAAATGGTTCAGTAAATTCTCATGTAGCATGCAGTGATGTGTGAAAACAGTCATGCCTGTGCAGGCAGTAACATGCCATCTCTATTCATATGGAAGTTAACCAGAACACCCGTGTACTGAATGTCACAGCATGTTAAGGAAAACTGAAAGGAAATTCAGTGTATGGCACATCCTTTGGGTGATACCTGCTTTTGATTGCACATGCTGATTTAGAGCATCCCTTGCCATGGGAAATATCCATGGAAATTGAGCAAATGCTTAATCCAAATCCATTTACAGAGATTTTTGTGCAGTGTATGTGTTGTGGCACAAAGTAGCTCTGCCTAAACTACACGTCCAAGGTAGCTGGATGTGTGATGCAGCTCCAACCTCCAGTGCATACTCCAAATACATGGCTGTCAGTGACCAGGGCATCACCCTGGAATCTTTGCCATACTTTAAAAAAGTTGCCCTATAATAAAGATTGTAAAGGATTTTTCCTTTGAGACCAGTGAAATTGTCTCATTGAGACGCATGGAGATGAATTTTTATTATCAGAAAGTCTTTACATATATGTATTTTGTACTTTGGCACAACTACTGGGTCCAAGTGTTTTGTGGAGTGCTGGTGCAGGGAGGACAAGTCTTGGAAGACTGTCACTAAACACTGTTTCAGATCTTGTGGGAAACTTAAAAGATACCAATTGGAATTTCAAAGTTAACAATTAATTTTTCTTTTTACTAACTATTGCATACGTTTAGATATCCTAGTTAAGATCCTGCTGAAGTTATGCTTGCCTCCTATAAAAATTAGAAATGAGTATTGAATAGTAATTTGGATTTTGTTGGTAGGTGACTTGCCGTGGCTGGAATGCTTCATCAGGTCCTATAATGTCAGAGACACAACAAAAAATCAAGTTTATTACCAAATTTTTGACACTACAGTTGCTGAAGATGTTGTATAGTCATCCATTGTCAATTGGAAGTAATCCAGTAAGAATCAGTTTCTGTGGGGGTTTGGGATCAGAGACTGTTAAAAAAAAAAAATCTTTGTTCCTTTATTAAGAATTCAACCTGTATGTGTGAATTTTTAGTTTATGTATGAATGGGAATGGGAATTATGCTTTGATATATTTGTTGTTTCCTGGAATACAACTTTGTGATCCGAGGGCAAGTGGAGGTGCTAAGCTTTTCACTGGAAGCTGCTTGGCTTAGGTTGATGGAAGCAATCTACTATCCATCTACCCTTCAAAAAGGCAGTGATGAGGTTACTCTAAACTCGTGAATTTTACTCAGGAAAATGTAGTCAGGATGATGCTGTGTGTTCACTTTTGTATTACATTATGTCAACAGAGGTAGAGAGAAGGAGCTCTTCAGTGAACACTGACTGTTTTGTGCAAGCCAATATTACTGTTCTCAGACAGTTTGACAGGGAGGTTGGTTTTTGGAGACTTCTTTGATTTTGTACTGATACATACATTTAGACAAACTCCTCCTATTAGTAATACTCAGGTAACTGCTGCATGGACCAGTTACTGTAGATTCTGCTGGGGTTGTGAACATGACCATGTAATGATTATCACTAAAATTAGTCAAGCCATGAAAGTAAGGTAGTGTAAAATTGTCAAATGAATATTGACATTTGGTAGATGGTAATGATTCTGGGGTGGCCCTGTTGGGTTCCAAAGTTGTTAGCATGCTTATTAGCTGGGTCTGTGATTTCAAAGGCTCTAATGTATCTGGCTAAAAGTACTGTCAGATTGCACTGCCTCGATCTGCCTTTTCCATCTTACATAATCAGATTGTGGGGCTAAATTTAGAGATACAGAACTGATCTGGTGCTATCATGGATTGAAAATTCTGCTGGACTAGAAAATTACGTGGTGATTTTACTTTGCATTCAGAAGTTTCTAGGACAAATTCGGGACATGTTTCTGTAAGGATAATTAATGTAGAAATCCCTGTCAAACCAAATGCTTTCCATCAGAGCAAAATTACTTAGTATTTACAGCAGCTGTTTTTTTTAAAAGAAGTTCAGAAGCAAGATGGAATATTTGTAAGTAGATTATTATTTTGATACTAGATGACATTTTATTTTTTTCATTTTTCAGGGCCATTTAGTAGATTATGCAATTTGTCATTCCATCAAATATCCTCGAGTAATTTTCTTGGACTGTAAAAAATTAAACTGGGTTTATATGTCATAAGGCAGGATATTGTTCTTTATTGATCAGCGTATAAGGACAACCAGTATTAAAAGTGGTGAGTGCATATTTCCTTTAAAAATTTCTAAAAAATAAAACAATTTTGGAATTGAACCAGCAGTTTATTTCAGAGTCTACTGACTTAAGAGAGTTTTCTTGAATCTTTGCATAAATGCATCAACAACAAATAGTTACAACAAATGAATGTTATAAAACTTTAGACACTGGCCATACCCAAATGTTTTTACAAGTTAGAAGTTAAATTGAAGGCAATCTTCTTTGCTTTCATTGTATAGAATGTATAAAAATGTGAAATTTTATTTTTAGATTTTTGTTAACAACTCTGAAAGTTATTGATATTGTATGTTTTTTCCAAATAAGTCTTTGCAAAGTAATAAAGAAAAAGATGTTTTGAACTTCAGTGTAAAATAAATCAATTTCACCACATGCCTTGCCTGAGATCCCTGCCTAAAAGCTCTACATACGCATCACATTATTTTTTTTACTATAGAATCTTTTATTAAAATGTTTAATAAAGTTTTATTCAAATACTGAGGTTTTTCTTGTGTTTGACTTTTAGTTTCTATTTCATAACTGAAAGCTTTGTCATCAGTAGCCTTCATCCAGTGAATGCTCCATATGAAGGTATAGCTTGTTGGATTGAAATGCAGATGTTTAATTATCTTTCTAAATATAATGCATAGAAATAAATTATTAATTACGTATTTGCTCATACTAAAGATCACTGTATAGAAAGGAATGAGTGGGCAGACATTTAAAAATGGGTCTCGTTGGTAGCCTTTGTAAGGAGTGGTGGAAGTCACTGAGGTGGGACGTGGGCCTTGGTCACCTGTCCTGGCCAGTGCTGAGAGCTGTGAGTGTCTGGCTGAGGGCTGAAGTCCTGAACTGTTGTGTCCTGAACGAGCAGCACCAGCAGGCTCTGGTGTCTGAAACAGGAGTGTCTCAGGCACCAAGGACTTCCAGCAATTACGTACAGTTTTCTTAATTACAAATAAAAGCCTGATTTCCTTTGGTGAGTTTTGTGACCAGGTGTGTGATTTCCGTTTCTAAAACATTATTAAGAGTTCAAATGTCTACTCCAATAGTTTTTAAATTACGGAAATATATATTATAAAACACTCAAAATTCGAACCAATAGGAGGTCAGGCTAATACTGGTACACTAAGATCCAGTGAGAACTCCAGGCATGTGTTGCTGGTTTCACATCTTCTGTCTTCCTCCACACACATCCCAGCGTATAGGAAAACTGAATCAAAACATCACCTGCCTACTAGAAGTGGAAAATATGCGTGGAATGTGAATTATATCACACAGAGCAACATCATCAACGGGGAAGAATATCTGAATATAAAAGGAGGAGCTCTGAGGGAAAATAATAGAACTATAAAAGACCAATAAAGGAACATGAACCCATTCCCCACTCCAATTACATGGATAAGTGCAGAAAAAGTGATAAAATTGTAATTAAAAAGAAAAAAGGTATTTTCAGGGGAAAAAAAAAGAAAACAAAATAGATTTGGAATTATGTTTTTAGGGGTGCCTGTGTAATTTTACTCCTTGAAGTCTATGTCTTAAGGAAATTAAAAATCTTCAAGACTTTGGAAGTGTCTCCAAATTCAGTTGAATGTAAGCTCTTGGATGTGTCATACTCTTGAAACTCCATTTGGAAAGATGGAATGTAAATAAGTAACATATTGCAGAAACAATGAGGCATTCCTGGTAGGTGGCCTGCTGTTCAGTATGATTGAACTTTCTCATCAGCCTTTGCAGTTATGGGATGCAGAGATTTACAGACAAGGCTTTGAAATGCTTAGCTTAATACTAATCCTTTGGCTACTGAGCAGCAGGAAGTGGGATTGTAAGAAGGACAGCAGAGCCCACAGGATACAAGCTGAGGTTTGCAACAGAAGGAAGAGAGTTTATTGTCTTAACAAGGAAGAGTACTTAGCTTTTCAATACCACAGTGTTTTAGATCATCAGAATTATACACATTAGGTGACTTTTTGGCCAAAGCCATTGCATTAAGATGTGAAACTGGCAGGAACTGGGCTACTACTGTATAGGGCAATGCCAAATATTTAAATGGAGTTGTGAAAAAATTAGGGAAATATATATGTTCAGGTTCTTCAGGTGGAATGGGACAACTGTAAAAAATTTTATTCAGTGGAGGAGAAAAAAAAATCCAAATTAGAACTTACTTCAAGTATTATTCAAAATGTAAAGTTAAGATGTTGAATGTCAAGAATTGGAAACAAAAAATCAGCATAAGATGGAGACAGAAGGAAAGAACAATTCCAGGGGATATTAATAAAAACAAGTGATAGTAGAGAGTCTTTATGAGACAGTTTGCTGCTTCTGTTCACAGCATTTCCTATACATGAAATTCCCAGTAAGAACTATGGTTTGGGAAAACATTCATCTGATGATGGAATACCAGATCCAAAGTGCTTGAAAAATGTAGAGCAGAATTATACTATAATTAATGAATTCATATTTGTGGTAAAGCTATGTGTGGACTTCACCCCAGAACAATGTGCTACAATGTGCTTTTCCTTGTTTTCTGCTGCAACTCTGATACATGCCTACAGAGGTGTCTCCATAAAATTGCTGTTTCAGTACCATTCCTAGACTTTCAGTCTATGTGAGCAGAGTAGACTGAAAGTCTAGGAATAAATCTACATCTAGTAGATTATTTTAATTTGTATTTTTTACAAGTAAACTAGGAGGAAATACGCTGAATGGGGAAATATGTGCCAGCAAGGTAAAAGTTGGGGTTTTTTTTATATCAACTGTTCTATTACACAAAGCTTTAAGCATAAAGTTGTTCTGTGCGTTCTACTGTGTGTGCACAGCCTGTGGCCTGACACTGCTTAAAAACCACACTTTGGCACAAACTGCACCTTTAGAATTGAGTCCATATTCAGCTGTAATTTCAAAGCCCAGCTATCAGATAACTTTGAATTGTGGAGGTGTTACTTCACTGAAAGGAATTCTCTGGGTGATGGCAGTTTATAAATTGCTGCTTGAATTTTTTGGTTAAAAGAGCAGTAAAACTGAAACTGAAATCTGCTGCTTGAACAGATTTAATTACAGATTTTATTTCTTTCTTTTTCTGTCTACCAATGAGCCCTTAAGTAACTCAAAGCTCCTCTGAAGCAATGTTTTAAGTGACAAATATGATCAGTCACTCACGGTGTGTGTATTAACCAAAGGGGCTCTTTATTATTTTCAACGGGGTGGATAAGGGGCTTTCACCACCCAGCTGTCTTAAATGCTGTCACTCTGACATACATTCATTACATCCATCCAGGATACACTTTTCCTAACGTATTTACAATGCTAAAGGGATGAGATCCCATTATTAGAAGTAGAAATATTGAAGTGATTGTGTTTGACATTAGCCCAGGATACAGAGATGTCAAAGGCCATCACAGGGAGCTGCCGTGTGGTCTCCCATCGTGCAGAGGCACCCTGGTACGGGCAGTGATGTGGTGTCCTGGTTCTGGCCAGGACAGGGATAATTTTTTGCAGTAGCCAGGAGTGGGCATGGCTGGGATGCAGAGCTTATTCTGTACCACCTCACATCACTGCCAGGGGTGGGGAGAAGGAAGAAGGGGAGAAACCGATTTTTAACTGTTTCAAACCGAAGAAACTGTTAAACAACTGGCAACATCGAAGAGGAAGAGTTTTTCTTCAACAGAAACTGCTCATCATGGAGTTACAGAAGAAACAAGTAAGTCAGGCTGGCTGGAACTGAACATGGCTGCGGAGGAGAAAGGGGGGCGGGGCCGTGATCGGCGCGGAGCTTAAACCGAT
>VZRO01000338.1:533343-565515 GCA_013397915.1 Daphoenositta chrysoptera
TTTTTACTTTCTTGGTGTAGTTTTCTTTTCCTGTTAATCCTACCTAGTAACAATAAACTATCTTTATACTTTTTAGAAGTTTTTAGGCCTGTTTTGTCATTTTTATCCTAATTTATATATTTATATCTCACAGAAACAAATTAATGAACTTAATCACGGCAGTGAGCTGGTGTTTCAGCTTGTTCAGTAAATCTAACCCGTTACAAGAAGGGACTCTCTTCTGAGGAGAAGAGGTTCCTTGCAGTGGAGTAAGCGTGGCAGAGGGACCCCCCTGGTATGTCCACTATGTGCATGATTTCTGTTCTTGTACCTTCTGTCATTAGTATTGTTGCTGTTACTGTTCATTTCTTTTCATTGCTATTTCCAGTAAATTGTTCTTATCTCAACCTCTGGCCTTTGCCTTTTGTGTCTCCAATTCTCTTCTCCATTCTGCCACAGGGGACAGAGAGGGGAAAACAGGGGAGCGAGAGGGAGCAGAGCGTGATTTGGAGAGTCTCGGCGGGGCACTGAGCTGGGGACTGCCATTCCTAAGCCATGACATGTGTAAGGTCTCACTGCCCAGAAAACTGCATTTGACTTAAAGGGAAACGGCTGGTTCCATTATTTCGTCTTTTGTTGATAGTAAACCAAACAGCCTTAAAAGTAAGGAGAAAGGTGAGGAATTGCTTTTTCCCTACAGGTCAGTCAGTGCATTTGTTCAGCAAGGTGCTGTGGCTTGGGCCCTTCTTGCAGGAAATAGAAGCAGAAAAGAAAGCTTCAAAAGCTTTGTTTGAAGGGTTGGGAAAGGTCAGAAGTTACACAAGAAGGAACAATGAGGAATTGGGAGTGAACCTTAAACATCTAGCATGGCACTTCTGTAAGTCAGATGTTTTACCTTGCAAATGCTAATCCAAATCTGTTGACTGCCATGTCTGTATGATTTGATAATAAATAACATTTTGAATATTATTCCAATATGTTGTAAATGATTAACTAGACGAATTCACAATTATAGTTCTAAAGAAGTTGAATTCCTCCGGGTCCAGTTACTGGAAATTGTTTTTATCCTTTAAAAACTGTGGGGAAATAAAGTTGGCAAAATTAGAATTATTTGTCATTCAGGAAGTGCCAGGACCTACTCACACCAGATCATTTTTTCTGGCAAGGACGATATTCCACAGTGATACCTTCTAAGTGTACCTTTTCACAGCAAGCTTATTAAGGCAGTGTAAAAATAGCAATAGTTCTCAAAACTCATTTAGCTCTGCTGTAAGGCCTAGAAAAATGTGAATGTCTGACCTACTTTTCAGTCTGGGTAAAGAGGTAGCTGATGTGATGTGATGGAGCAGGGAATCCTGAACTCTTTTCTTAGTGGCTACAGCAAAGGTATGCAAGCCTCATTTTAAGTATCGAGGTCATTGGCTAATACGTGTCAGGAAAGCACAGAGCTGTACCAAATACTGCCAAGAGCACGTGCAACAAAGCAAATCAGAATTGGAAATCAATTATAATTGAAACTGACACACGGAAAAACGGGACAGTGATATATTCCGCTTTTGGAAATTCAGTTTTGGTAAAGAATTTTCATCTGAAACTTAAACAAAATAGTAAATAAAAACTTAATCTGTTGAAAAGCACAACAAGACTATTTGCTCAAATAAAGCAGAGGCCCCAGATGAGGCCCTGTAATGAAAAGTGATTCTTTCCTTTTAGATACCATGCAACTGCTTTATACCGTAGCATAACTGATCAAGGTATACATAACAAATTCCCAGGTAACCAATTTCCATGTATTCAGTATGTATTCAACCATAATTAGATGTGTAGTGCCTTATCTTGGGCACTTCACATCATGTCTGCACTCTTGGGAGCCGTAGCTTTATGAGGTAAGAGTATGGCAGTGCACTGTCCCCGGGGCTCTTCAAAGCCGAGTCCAGATTCCAGACCTGACAGCTGTCAATGACAGATCAATCTGTACCTGGAATGCCAGTGGACACCCAGCTGGCAAACCCCAGCCCCAGTGGTGGGCTGTCACAAGGAGGGGCTCCTCTGACTCTGCAGCCGCTGCACTTCCCAGCTTCAGAAGGGACTCAGATTGCTGTCACCCCCTCTACAGTTTCCTTAACAAACCATCTAACCAGCTCCGAATGCCAATGCCTTCCTACTGGGATCCCGAGAGAGCTGGCACCTCCTCCGTGTAAAACACCATCAATTTTCAAAGAATGTATCAGTACTCTCCTGCTGGTCCTCAAAATCGTTTTCAAAGGTTGTATACTAAAAAATGCAACAGTTGGTCTAGATCTAAAAGAGAGCACTGACAAGTTCAAAATAGAAGCAGCAGATTAAATCACAGTTTACGGTAGCTGTGTCTGAACAGTTTCAAAGCACATGTGGGCAGGTATGTACCTGTGCCCAGTACAGCCTCCAACTTTGCAGGCTCAGGAGACACTGATGTCTGGCCACTGCTGCCTGAGATGTCCTGGTCTTAGTTAAAGAGAAGAGTGTGAAAATTGTCAACATAATAAGTAACTTGGAAAGTCGTTAATCCAAAAATTCTGGCATGTTCACTACTGGAGCAGAGTCAGGCCCTTGATGAGATGTGGGATTTTGATAAACACAAATACATTTGGTTATGATCCACAAAAGGTTTGATTTCCCAAACTAAGAGCAGGAATAACATGGGGCAGAAATGTGCAGTGTGCCACCCTTCTGTCCCCAGCTGTCTGGCAAGCATTATTTATCACTCAGGGTTGTATCCTTTTTCCTGTACTAAACACACATACCTTAACTGATAGTTGGTGGTAGAGGTCTGGGCCTTTTAATCAAGAGAACTTAACACTTAAGGCCTAATTGTACAAACAACCCATCTGTTTCGTATCGTGCAGAACCACAGCCTTATTTTTAAGGTTGAATCAACCCCTTAGAAATTAGACAATCTGTTACCACTTCTACCCAGCTGTGCTTCAGGCAGTGGCACTATTATCTATTAATTCATCTAGTGCTAAGAGACATGCAAGTGGCTGGAAAGGGCTTCAAAAAATTGAGCAAATGGGT
Organism: Daphoenositta chrysoptera; assembly: GCA_013397915.1. Lineage (NCBI taxonomy): Eukaryota > Metazoa > Chordata > Aves > Passeriformes > Daphoenositta > Daphoenositta chrysoptera. The sequence goes on from VZRO01000338.1 coordinate 536,377, forward strand.
ATCACATCTCTTCCTTTAATAGTACTGGAAGTACTGCAGCCCCAAAGGTGTATGTACTCAGTGAAAGAAAATGTTGTTTTATTTATCAATATGTAAAAGAAGGAATTGAGAGATTCTTCACAGATTTCTCTCAATCTGGATATTATTATTATTATCTGTAGATACTGTAAAATAAGTGCTTTCCTTGTAAATAAGATCTTCATGAGAGACCCTCTAGCATGAGCCTTTTACTCTTCCTCTGTTTTGTAATGGGAATCTCTTTGGCATGTATCTGGAGGATGATTAAGCTTTTCATGTTTTCCCTTATTGTTCTGGCAGCATCAGGATGCTTTTAAAGAGAAATCCACTTAAAGATACACAAATTGAGGATGATGACCGAAAATGTCTCTAGAGAAGAGACAAGCACAGTAAGTCTTTTGTGAGTCCTCCAGTGCTGCCCAAGAAAATGATGACATTTATTTTTTTGCATAAGTTTTGCCATAGGCTCATTCATTTGACTAGCCATGTGTCCACTTAGGCAAAATCCAGAGTGCAAACCTATGCAGTATTTATTGAGGCAGTGGCTATCATCTGGACAGGTCGGTCCATGTATTCAGCTATTACCTTTTACAGAGAGCATTATGAAACTGAAGCAGATTCAAGGTGCACCAGTTAATTTAGATATCATTCAGGACAGATGGAAACAAGAAACAAGAAACAAGGGGTCAGTTTAAACTATCTCCCAATATCTGAAGTAATTGCTAGTATCTGAAGTAAGCAATGGCAGCCCTGAAGGAAAACCATGCTAGATATAATACCCTTTGGGAAGTAAGATTTGTACTTGCCTTTTTTTCTTTTTCTTTTTTTTTTTTTTTTAATCACCATAGCAATAGAGCAATTTAATTCACTGTGGTCATACTTCAAACTTAGCTGAGACCATCAAGTGAGATTCAAACACAGATCAGGAAAGAAAAAAATTAATTCTGACACAACAAGCTGAAAGGGAACAATAATTAGTCAGAAAAAATGTGTTTAGAAAATCACAGTAGCAACTATATTTTACTGTAATTTACTTAAAAGAGTAAAACCTCAGCCCGAGCAAACATACTATCTTGTTAGAAGTACATCTGAAGTATTTCCTTTTTTATCTCCATGGACAGAAAACATCTGACTAATACATAATTTTTAAGCCAGTCTAGCCAGGAACCACAGCCAGTCTTGGGAATTGTGTGTGCTGGGTCCCTCACAGACAGGCATATGGAGAGGGTCTTTGTTGGAAGTTCTGTGTGCTTATGATGAGATGCAACTCATAAATGAAACAGATGAATGGGGGGCATGTGAATAGAAAAGTAAGACTGGTTTTTTCCTTACCTACTCTTGTTTAGGCAGAGTTGTCATGCGAACATACGGAGAAAGAGGTTTCATCTTTAATAAATCTTGGGTTCATTCATCACCAAAACCTGTTGGATTATTTCCTGCTTCCAGAAATCATTAAAAGCCTAGCAGCTGTTCCTGACTGTCCTGTTCTGCAAATCCTTTCTGAATTTTGAGAATTTCACCATCGAAAAATGCTAAAAGAGCTTAACTGAGAATTTTCAATTTTTAAACGATACTGAGTTAGAGGGAAGCATCTCTGTCTCCACACAAGCTGCTATTGTATTGGCAGCAAATCCACTTCCAGATTTACATTTGTACCCAGCTGTGTTCTCCTACAACCCCTCTCCAAAAGCTTATCTTTTCCTCTGGATTTGAGCATGACAGCTCTCCAAACAGATTTTAAATGTCCTGGCCTAAAATAAAAGATTTATTTAAAAAGAAATGTTAGAAAGTGATCACTTAGTCTGTGTTATTCCACAAATGCACCTGTGAAAAGAGTCACAGGAAAAGTTGGGTTATCAGAGCTAAGAAGGAGTGGGAATAAGTGACAGAAATGGTTGATGTAACTTTTTAAACTGGATTAGCTGATAAGCATTTGGTGACATTTAGCCACAGCTAAAAAGACCAAGGGGACAGGGCAATCCTTGGGTAGCATATCACAAAGTATTTGTACCTAATTTTTTAAAAGCTGTTGTATTGGAGGACATCTGGAGATCTGTTCGAGTTTCAGAATTGTCTCTGTTAATTTCAGACCACCTTTTTAATATAATATCCTTAGATAATATCAGCCCTTCTTTTCAGACTGAAAAAAGGACAGTATTGTGCAGAGCTGCACAACCCATACACCACCCTTATCTGAGCCATAGGAATATGTCTGAGTGAACAGACCCAGCTCAGAACTGTACTAACCATGCCAGCATGGATTTCAGTCAGCTCTCAGCACTGGCAGGATGTGTTTACATTTTCCTATGAAATACCCCAAGTGAAAGACTCAGTCCTGTGCTGAATAATCCACTTGGTGCAGAGGTCATCATTTTTGTAAGATGTGGCCAGCCTTGCCTTAGGAAAAGGCCCATGTCACATTTAACTCTGAAGCAGACAAAGTGAGATTTTGCCCAGATGAGTCCACGTAAGTGAGACTTCACCCAGACAAGCACCTATGAGGAGAACTTAACCAAGGAAAGAAAAGGAACTTTCTTAAGGAAGGCGTGTGTCCTAGCATAATTCAGTAGAATTTTACTGGCTAAACAAACTAGAATTATAAACTGTCCAGAACAGAGAAAGCAGAGGAGTTGGAGGAAATGAGAATAGCATGTTTTACATGCTTGTGATTCACCTTCCAAAAGAGCTTGTAATTGCAGACAATGAGCATAGACACAGAAATGAGAAGGAGAAAGACACTCATTTTTGAAATCACTGGTTTTGTTGCTCTTTATTTTGTTGCATTTTTTTAACTATTCAGAAGGGTTTCTGGCAAATCTCTGGTACTTGGTTGTCAAGTAAATTTAGCTTGGCTATGTTCTTGTGTTTCCAAATTAAAAATTTAAAAATCTGTATTTTCTTCCAGAGCAACTTAGAACTTTTTCCATGTCACAAGTTTTAGCCATGTCTGAACTATGAAGTCCTCACAATTCCAATATTGCTATTGGTGCATTGATAGGTAAATAAACATGCCTAGTTCCTAGTACAGATGGATGACTTCTGTACATGGGAAAGCACAAATGGGGTGAGTTCCAATCCAAAATGTTAACAGTTAAAAAGACCCAACAGTTGCAGTGACCTCAAAATACATGTGGCAAAGCCCTTACTCAAAGAGTACCTTTGGCTATTACCTGAAACACAGGGACACATTTAAGAATTAGAGGGTGGAGCAGTGCTTTGCAGGTAGCCCCATCTTCCTGCAAAAAGAGAGAAATGGACACAAGTTTTACTGCAGGTTGTTGACACAGCAAAAATGTAGGCTGGGATGTGACAAAAGCAGTCTTGCTTGTAAAATTGTTTTATAAAATGGAAAATTACAAGTCTAAATGCAAGCATTTTGCAGAAGTGCATCCCATTCAAAGCCTTCTGCTGGGACACAGACTGTGCTCAGCTGGAGGCTTGCCAGCTGCCTTGGCAGCACCAGCTGCTGCAGAGCCTTGTTTTTCAGGCTCTGTAGCTCTAGGGCTGTGTCACCGTGTGGATGGCTCTGGGCCTCCAGGGCTCCCAGGTCATCTGCTCCCCATCCTGGAGTCTGGGAATCAGATCCTGGATCTGAGATCAATGTGTGAAGGACAGGCTTCTCTTCCCACTCCTTTGCAGGAAGCCGTCCATCCAGAGCATCTGCATTAGGATTCACTTCAGGATTTCTTCTTGGGTTTCGGTCATTGTTTCAGAATTACCAACACATCTGAAAAACTCGATGTGCTTATACTAAAGAGATACTTGCACAGATCTAGTGGAAAAAACAGATTTTAAAAAAGACATTCTAGTCCTTCTCCCACTCCCGTGCAGGACTAAACATTCCCTACTGATGTTTGCTTTGGGCGGATGGAGCTGACCTTGCTGCCCATGGCAAGGCCGAGGAAAGGACTTGGGCAGTGATTTCTGTGAGAAGAAGTTTTGGAGCAGGGCAGCAGCTGGCATGTGCACATGGCTGGGGGAAGCACAGCACCTCTAGAACTTCTTTAAATCTATCCCACCATTCAGAGCCAGGATGAGCTACACCTCCAGCACAAAACTTCATAGTTCTGTCGGGAAAGACTGAAACACCCACCTCATAATGCCATGAAAGCTGTGTGGCCACAAAGTTTGCAACATGGATTTAAGTTTGTAACGAAGATAATCCATTCTTAATTTTGTAAGTAATAAGTAGTAAGCAATAATTAGCTAATTAAACAAGTAATGAGGATGAGGGAAACAAGGAAGAGGGAAGCACATTATAAAATCTGAAGTGCTGAATAACATTTTAATAATCAGTGAATATTGCATGTCTGTTTCTTAATAAACCAGGAGGAACTTATATATGGATTTCATTAACGTGCTGTAAAGCTTGGCATATTATAAGACATTGTTTACAGAGAAAAAGCAGCCTCAATATCTCTCCCAATCTGTCACTAACAAAAGAAGCTAAATCACTGAACTAAGATCTTGCTTGGCGAGCTTTGCTATCTATCCAACAACATTCATGACTACCTCACATTTGAATAACTTGACACATTCTTTGTGAGACAAAAACTACACATTTGGAAGTGAAAATAAGAAAAATATGTTTGTTAACAATTTTCATAAGCTCTTATTTCAGACCAGACAATGCAAATTCATCATATATCATAAGAAAAAACCACAGATTGACACGGATATTTGGGGAAAGTAGCAAAAAGCAGAAACATGACAAGATAAAATCATACCAGCCATTTGTATTTACTTTAACTGTGTCAAACCTTCCATCAAGTTAGTAATAAGCATGCAGGTCATTAAACAGCTTAATTGAATTTGAATGACATCTGCTTTTGAACAATTAGATGGCACAGCATATTTTCATAATGAAAGAATTTCCTCAATTTTCATCTTCTCTCACTGAAGGTTTATTAAGTAGTTCAGCCATTAAAGTGCTTATTTATTAGTGAAGCCCAGATGGGCAACCACTGTAAGTGTAAATAATAGCTGAGCCATGTCAGACGTTAATTAAGAGATTGCAAATTAGAGGAACATCACTCAAATCATAGGGGCTAACATTACACTTTGCTACTATTATAACTCCATAATGTTTTGTGCAGAGAAAAAACCCCCACACCCTAAATATGACTCATTCAGAGTGCAATCACAAGGTAAAGGAAAAGGTGTGATATCCCTGGTGTGACCCTTGTACCAAAGCTCTGTCACTGATTCTGTTGAACTTGCAACCCCTGAATAGTCTTTCCTTCATGTCTTTGCAAGGTGCTATTACTCTGTATTTCACATGACCTCACTGGGAACCGAGGGCATTCAGAAGCTGAAGGATTAGGTGAGAAGTGTGTCATACAGATTTAGTTATAAATCTGTCTTGTTTTCTCACTCTGAAAGGAAATTAGTATGTTATAGCCACACATAATTTTTTGTCTAAATGTAACTAGTAGCTAAGGATTGCAACACACTGTGTGACAGATATCTTTCTTCTCTGAGTCAACTGGTAAATCTATCATGTGCCAGCCCCTGTGGGACTGTTTTCTTGGGTGAACATAAAAGTAGAGACCCAGAGCCCTCCCATGACCCATTTTAGCGGTTGTTGAATCCCAAAATACCTTCTTTACCCAGGATGAAGAAAGGAGTTCTGATTTAGACCGTAGTGAATTTGAATTTTCTGATGATCCACAGGTACCACTCTGGCCAGTTTTCTGCCTGCTTTGCACAAAACTGGTTGAAAAGACCGCAAAAGACCAAATGTATTGACAAAGGATCATGGCAAATTTAAACTCTTTATAAATATAGATTTATGGTTCCCACGAGATTTTTTACAGCAGCTGGGTTTTTCTGTGGCTCAGCTTCTGTTTTCATTGTTTCTAAGCTGAATACTTGGGCAAAACTATCACAGCTTAAATAGCAAAGGCAAGTTTTGTTTGATGTTTACAGTTCCCAATTAAATTCTCAGAACCACAAGAAGAATTTCCTTAACAAAACATAATTCTAAACCAAGATGAGAACTGTTGCAACCCAGGCATTCAATTCTGCTATTTAAATAACTGTAGATACTAATTAGATCCACTGTCCAGGCCAGTGCTCAAACACTGAAAATCAATTTAAGCTTAATGTTGCACATAACTCTTCCCAGTGTAAAGACTGTGAAAAATCCATAACATATTTCATTTTTCCTTTAAACATTTAGGAATTTTCTGGATGCTGCCATCAACAAAGCAACTAGAAGACACCAACTTTTAGTTGAATGCAGTCGTGACACAAGCCCACCGTTCCTTTTACTCCCAGCACTGGGTCCTTACTCTCTGCACGGGGGAGTGTCACGGGGAGTTATTTATTTGGCAGTGCATGAGGGGTGACATCCTTCCAAAGTTCACCTCATTCCTTTCGGTTTTAACTCTTTTCAGTCCCAAAGGCCACAAGCAATGCAGATTGCTTTGTGACAAGGTTGGTGTTACCCCACTGCAGCCACGCCACCTCACTGCAGGAGACACTCAATCAGTAGAACCACGATTTTAGGCCATCGGTTGAAACTCTCAACATTTTGCTCTTGTGGGTTGAAAAAGCTGCTGGTTTCATGGCCTTTCTAGCATGAAATGGGAGGTGATAGTCACACTGGATGCATTAAGGATGAGGAAAGCAAACAGACCAAGGACAAACTGGCTGGTGAACTGGTAAATGATGCAGTCAATACACTGCTGATGCTGCTGAAATCAATAGGTGTGTTTTGCTTTCAATTTCAGGAAGAGTGGGATTTCACCAAAAGCTTCCCTGTGCTTAATTCCTGTTGGGATCTACACCCACAGTTAATTGCTTAGCAGTTCCTACTTCCAGGCTATTCCTGACTAATTAGAAATATGAACTCTCTGGCACAGCATACCCCTAAACCACTGAGCCACATCAAAGGACATAATTCATGAGCGCTGTTTCTTACACTCTTCCTCAGCTTTTGTCAGATGAGAGACATTCTTCTAATGTTCAATCTGAACTTCTTCATTCTATTTCGTCACGTCGTGTTGCAGCTCCCCAAAAACAGGAGATCAACAGCTCTGCCCCCCTTGAGGAAGTTGTAGACTGTGATTAAGCACCCTCAGCCTTCTCTTCTCCAAACAGGACGTACTAAGTGACCTCAGCTGCTCCTTCTAAGTCCCAGCATATCTCAATACAGCTTAATATTGGCTCTTATAATGCAAAAGAAGATGATAATCTTAATGAGATTTTACTCTCTTTTTTTTCTTCACACTATAGTGTATTTTTTCTATAGTTAATTAACTAAATGGATATCCACCTATTCAATCTTACTTTAAAAGTCTTGCTTTGTATTGTAATATGGGTCTGGCTTCTTATATCAATAACTATTCTCACTATTTTTTCTTTGCTAATGGGATATCTAATGGCATGTCTATGAAAGATAAGCACTGCAATGTATGTGTATATTTACATATTTACACACTGTCTTCAGCTGTGGGCCAGTGTGTAATTTGAAAGAATCTGGGGCAGCATAATCAGTCTCAGTAAGGTTATGCCCTTCATTGTGGGTGAAAAATTAGACTCCAGAGTACAATGTGCAACCCAACAAAACAGTGCCAACAACAAACAAAACATATTTGAAGGTTTTAAAATATTTGATGAATGAAGGAAAAGGAAACAAAGGCCAGTGCATCCAGAACCCCATGTTACTAATTCTGCCAGGTTTATTTCTCATATTCCAGGAATAGTTTGGTAATGACTGTGATCTGAATTCCTATTCCATCTTTGTAAGGATTCATCAGGAAGCAAAGGAAAGGCTGAGAATGTTAGATGTCAGCAGTGACAGGTGGAGACCTGAAGTGCTCTGCACCCTGCACCCTCCCTGGCAGCCAGTTCTCATGGAAATGGGAATAGACATGTAACCTGTGTATGGCTCTGGCTGAGCTGGAGGCAATTTCCCCCCAGAGCCCCCACAGTGCTGTGTTTTTGGGACCTAGGAAGGTGTCAGTGACACCCCTGTGTTCTGGCTACTGCTGAGCAGTGCTGGCACAGCATCCGTGCTGTCCCTCCAGCATTCCACCACTCCACTGGTAGGCTGGGGGTGGGCAAGATCTTGAGAGGGGACAAAATCAGGACAGCTGACCCACACTGGCCAAAAGGATATTTCATACTTTATAACAAACATGACAGCTAAGAGGAAGGAGGAGGAAGGAAGGGCATTTGTTATTTACAATGTTTGCCTTCCGGGGTAACCACAGTGGGTGCTGAAACCTTTCGTTCCAGGAAGACACCAGACGTTGTCGGCTGATGAGATGGAGAGAATAAAATCTTTTCGTTTTCCTTTTGCTTACACAGGTGCAATCTTCACTTTTTCTTTAGTAAATTGCCTTTTTCTGAAGTCACAATTTTTTTTTTTTTCATCTTATTTTCTCCCCCTGTCCTGCTGAGGAGGGGAATGACAGAGCAGCTTAGTGGGCACCTGGTGTCCAGGCAGGACAAAGCCACCACCACCTGTTAGCACAGCACCATCTTTTCATTGTTCTTAAAATAGTCAGTTTCCTTCTGACACCTTTTCTTACATATCTTTTACCAACTGATAGAGAGAGTATCAGTAAAGGTAAAGACATGCTTCTTCATAATCCTACTTTCAGAACCAAAAGAGACATGTTAGTGGAAGTAAAAATTCTGGACTCTTCAGAAAGCGCTCTAGAGCAAGTTTAATTGCCTGTTCTACAACTGTGGGCCTAAAAAATGCACAGGGCATAGGATGTGACAAACTTACAGTGTATTAATTTCTAGCTAAGGTCAACACATAAAATTCTTCATCCAGTTTTAAAATCCAAGTGTCTTACTCCTGCCCACTCTGCTCTAGAAGAGGACCATTTTGATTCTGGGACGAGCAGGCCTTCGTGCCACCACAGCTGGACCTGCCCATTAAAAAACCTTTACAAATTCGTTGGATAACAACATAAAAGTTTATTGTTATGAATATAATTTCTATTTTTTTAAATCTATCATAATGTTTCATGTCGTTTCCTACCTCTAATCCTAGGACAAGGGAAGAAGGGGACTTTGATCAATGTATTTATGTATTATGATCAATGTATTTATGTATTATGATCAATACATTTATGATTTGTATTGTTATTGTACCCAGGGGTCTCAATTAGTATGGATATTTCCAAATACTAGTTAAGCAAATGCAAACAGAAAATATTATCTAAATCACTTTTCATCTTTGGTAAACCCACTAATTTTCTTCTTAGGCCATACCTCTTCCAGAGGATGCATAATCTGAGAGAGTACTTCCTACGTTTTCTTGCAAACACCTGACATATTACAATTCATGAAAACGATCTCTAAAGCTTTATCCTGCAGGAAAGTGGGGTTTTGAGAGCTTTGGGGTGATTTTTTAATGAAAAGATTGCTCTCTAGGTATGCTAATCTTACACTGTTCTCAAAGCTTTGGATATCAAATACTTTTTGAGGACTGACCCAGCATCCACAGTTCTTGTAGTATTTGCATTCTGACACTATCATGCTGTCTAAATGATGATTATGAAACAGATGCTTCTTTTATCTTGTTTTTATTGAAAGATTGTATAAGCCCTCCAATCAGAGAAGGTAAGTCTATTAGAAGTTTGTTTGGTTTTTTCTAGGGAAAAATTTCCTTAATGAGCTCTTTCTATTGTTTTTCTTAAAGACTCTTATATTTGCAAATGAATTTAAAACCTAGATGTCTGAGTACAATTCACAAATTAGACACTCTAAACATAATAAATACTGTACAGATGTATCAGCAACTGCAATTTACCACTGCAATCCAATTAAATGGGCTGATTTTCCCTTAAACACTTAAGGAATAGGTACAAGATTGGTCCTCTATGACTTGCAGTAATACCTTATCTTTTGCAGGGGAGGGAGCTATTCCCTACAAATTTTAGGATGCAGATCTGTAAAATCAGTGTGCTAAGGAGAAATACACAGAAAATGCAGCTATGCTGGGTAGGCTAGGGGTGCCTGGGAAACATTTTGTCTTGTGTCCAAAATTCAAACAGATAAATGAGATGATAATGATGGAGGAAATTTTCTTTCCTGCAGACTTTCATTTCCAAGCACTTGCTTTGCCCTATATCCCCACCTCATCTAAGGAGGAAGGAATATTTAGCTGAGCATTCAGGTCTTTATAGGTAAAGATGTCTGTACACATTTGATGACATTAATGCCAAACTCTTTTTCTGTCTATATAAACAAAATATAATCTTAAAACCCCATGTGATTCTTCTCCCAAATATTACCTATCTGTCAGCATCTGGCAGAGGATTTCCATCCCAGCTTTGTGCCCTCTCAGCTGGTATGGCCCCAGAGGGAAACTGAACTTAAACTCTGAGGTGGAAAGCCANGGGTATGGCCCTAGGGGGAAATTGAACTAAGGGGACCTTAAACTCTGAGGTGGAAAGCCACAAAGGGCTGAAGGAGAATCTGTTTGTGTACTGGTGATGTTTTCATCTGCAGTGTCAGTAGCACACATCTCCCTGGGGACAGGACAGGTGTTTCCTGCAGGGCAGGCAGCCAGTGCCTTCTGTGCAAGTCAGAATGTGCCACCCTGGTGTGCTCTGTGGGTACACCAGCTTATCTGGTACCTGGGTCAGCCATATCTGAGTAAAAACAGATTCCTGGTTTATCCACACATAGCCCCACACTTGTATTTAAAATTGGAGAAGTATGTGTTAAACAAAAAATTGGAAATATTAATAGTGACAGGTGGAATTACCTCTGCATCTGCTCATTTAGTTCCCAATTCAAATTTCCATGCAGGTTCTATTTATGCAGCATAACAGTTAACACTGCAAATTGATGCAATTTCAACACAGCCTAAACCACACAGATGAAACATATACAGAAACATATTCACTATATTAACAAGCAACATCAGTCAATCACTTGCACTGTAAATTGAAAATCACAATAGGATAGATTGTAACAGCTAAACACTTTCTGAAAAGCCCTGTTCACCCTCTGGATGGGAGGCAGGGGAATGGAAAATAACTTCTTGGTGTTTATAGCCTTGCCCCAGCCTCGCCTTACCTTCCTAAGATTGTGTTCATTAGTATAACATGTACACAGGGAACTGACTATTCCCTCACTCCTGCTTCTTTCTACAAAAGGTCAAGAAAAAAATGAAATGTGACTCAAGTTCATAGAACCACTGCGATTTCAAATTAGGGAAACTGTTGAAACTGGCAGGCCTGAAATATAATTTCCTCTGTTCTCATTCTTGCTCTGCAACGTCAAAGCAATTTTATGTGGGTTTTTTTGTTTGGTTGGGGTTTTTTTTGGTTTTTTTTTTTTTTTTTTTAAATTAACTTTTTTTCTATTTTCTCTTTAAGTTCCAAAAGGAAAATGTGAGTGCCAGAAGCCCACCAGTTTATCCCAGCAAGGCAACCTGGACACAAATTGGAGGAAAAGAATTGTGATAAAGAACAGATTCATTTTCATACTGACTGACGGTTGTTATGGAACACACTGAAAGAACAAGTTCTACAGTAATTTTCATAATTTTGAATGGCATCCTCCTCTTCTCTGTCGTTTTTCTCTCTTGGGCAATTGTACTTACAGATGTTAAAAGGCTTTTTATTTCTGTGCAAATTCTCCACCTGCAAAAACAGCTATAAACACCAGTATAAATTGCCTACAGAATCCTCTTTAAAGCTCAGTTTTTATCTATATAAAACAACGTTGTTGAAGAAAAACCTGAAAATTGTGCTCATTATTACACAGGGTACAGAAATAACCATCCCTTGCTTCTGTATTGGAATCTAATATGTTCACCACCTAATAATACTCATTACCTATATACAAATAATTTTGATGTAACCTTACATTTTAAGGCCATTACTGAGAAAAAAAAAGTGTTATATTATTGTAAGACAGTTTCATGATCAATACGTTCATTATAAAACTTATGCACCATTTTTGGTACAGTATTTTTCTGCACGTATTGTTGTAATTCACTCAATTTCATGATTAATATAGTTTAACAAATTCTTCTGCATTTCACTTTTGTATTGGAGTTTCTTTTGGCTCAGAAAAAAGAGCTTCAGGGCTTCAAGGCCATGGATCCTTTTTGCTTGATATTGGTATGAAGCTCTATTTGTTCTCTCCTGTCAATTGAAGCAATAACAGCAATAGAATAAATAATCGTTGCATACGTCAGGTTCAGGTTTCCACAAGATTGATTCATAACTAAATAGCATTGCAAAACACCATCCTTCTAGCTAAACTTGAACATCTTGGCTCTGATTTCACTCATGGTTATTTGCCTCAGTAAAAACAGGAAAAATAACCTGGAGGCAGTGGAACAAACAAGTGTCATATCAAGTGTCTGATCAGTCAAATCCTTTTTTTTTGCATGGTTTTTCTGGCTCTGTGAAATGCCTATTTAGAGTGACAGGGTACTGTCCCGAGTTCAAGCTAGAAACAAATACCTGAATCTTTGAATGGACCCTCAGGAGAACACCAGGAGCTCAGCAGACCTCCATCATTCCCAAGGTTTCTGGACTGCCAGGATTGCAGCTCCCCGTTTTGGAGTGCTGCTGACAAGTATCTCATATACTCCATCCCAAATAATTTCTCTTTTCCATCCACATTAAGACTTACATTTGAGCAGTACTGCTCAGAAAGGGCTTCCTCCTCCCAGTGGATGGATAGGCAGCAAACTGCCCAGCCAGTGCCCTGTCACCAGCAGGTTTCTCTGGCACAGGTTTTCCCTTGCTGCTCGGCATCACTTCTCAGTGAGCAGGGAATCGAACGCGCAGAAATACCCTGGGGAGCAGAGATGGGGGCTACATTCACTGGCTTCCCGGGAAAGTCCTGGCCCTGGGGTGCTGAGCAGGCAGGAGATAGGTGTCTGAATGACTCCAGGCGGGGAACTGAAGGTAGGTTGTTATTTTCCCATGGAAGCTACTGGTCTCTAACCTGTAACTCAAAAGATGAGTGTCTAAGCCCTCATTTCCGGAGCCACTCTTTCTTCTTTTGTGTTTCTGAAATTCCCACATTCCTGGCTACACAAAGGAAGAAGAAAGCTGCACTGGTCTGGAAACAGTCATCTTCTGGCCAAGAACCTTAACCATTAGAATACAATCGAACAATTGTCTGCTACTACTACAGTATCATCAACTTCCATCGGTTTGGATGAGTCATTTAACACACTACTCCCTGTCAACTTCAGAGCTACTAAAATCTCTTGTCCCTTCAATAATTATGTCTCTTTGCTGCTTCATTTCTTCAGCCATCCATTATAGCCGCCTCAGCATTCACACTGCATGCTTCTCACTCATCTCTCAAATACCTGTTGTTGCATTCTGTTAGTTACAGCTATGAATTGCTATGCTGCAGCATATTTGAATAGTTCACTTGATATCTCATTGTTAAACATTAAGTTGCAGCTCATCAGTTTAATTTTTATGCTGCTACAGCAGGATTGCTGAGTTTTCAATGGCAGTAACAGTAGCATCCTTAGTGGATTTTCAGAGATGGTTATTGCTACTGGTACTCAAACTTCATCAATTTTGTAATGAAGTGATTATATTTCTTTAGAACTGACAAAGAACATGAAACATTTCACTTGTTAAAGCACAGCAGAAATGGTTAAAACTTCTCACTCTAATTCTGACTAAGTTACTGTGGTATTTAAAAAGCCCTCGTGGGTTAATTGGTCTGATCTGAGGGAAAGAGAAGAACATGTTACTCCTCCCTTCACATTTTACTAGCATTTTTATGTCAGACTTCTTTTCCTTAGTTCTTTTTTCAATCATGACAAAAAAATTCAGGCAAAAAATTCAACAGCATAATCACTGCAAGTAGGAGCATCTTCCAGTAGCCATGGAACATCCTTGATTGCTTGTTAAGAGAGAGGTTATCTCTTTCCAACTTATTGTAGCCTCAGGAAAAAAAAAACACAGGTAGAATGGAAAGACTTTTCTGCAGGTGTATTATGTTCTCTCAGGATTGTTCTCTGTTATGATCTGACTATTGAGAAATGCCTCTGCCCAAATTAAGGTGCAAATGAGACCATATGGTGAAGTCANATCCTGAGGTCATGCAACACTTTTTTCTATTTATAGATTTTAGCAAAAAAAGTAATTAATGCTCATTAGCTACACAGTTCTCTTATTCTATTGGCTAAATGATTCCCTCACTCCTAATGCTAAACAGTCCCCTGCTCAATGTTTCTCTTCGTTCGAGTTCATGGGTTGTGAGTTGGTGGTCACTATCTCCCCCAACCAGAATCACCTTTTACCCTGAAATTAGTCCAAGCTAATTTCAGCAGAGTTGCTGAGCTGGGTTTCCTTGCGTCCCATAAATTCTGACATTATCATATTATTATACATTCCTCTCCCCCAGCTTTGTTAACCTCCCCCTTGGTCTGAGATAACACCTGGGCAATAGTACCACCTTCATCTTATCTCAAGCTCCTGTCATGGTGGCTTAACTTACAGTCCAAGTTTCAGGTATGCGTGCAGGCATACTCAGGGGGCTTCAGTGCTCCTTGGTGTTTGCAGGTGCCATCTGTCCCATACCTTGGGGTGATCTTGGTTTAACCAGTGATATGTGTACCAGCAGTTGCTTCTTCACACGGTTTGCCACAGCGAGAATTTTTGTCTGGATGTGTTACCCAGGATGTGCAGGACTGACCTCACCAGACCTAGACCCAGAGTCATCCTGCCACTCCATTCTGTGCTTATCCCATGGCAAAGCCCTTCTGCTGCCTAAACAGTGTTTGAGACAGGTAACTGTGGTCTTCAAATCCTTAACTCTCCTGCCTCGCTCATTACCTTTAAGCAAATGAGAACAGATTCCCTAAACATCTCAATGTAAAGCAAAAATCCTGATTTCTGAGGCTGTTCCCACAGAGGCTGGGAGATCTTTGCTGGAGAATTCTATAAACATGCCTCACAAGTGTTTGCTGGAGATGGTTGTTACTTAACTCAGAAAATTGCTGGAGAATGAGGTTTGTTTTAAGATTTTTCTCCAGTTCCCAGATCTAGAGAAGTGGATACTACAGTGGTATCCCACCACAGCAGTTTAAGACAAGAATGCTTTGTCTAGTCTTCCTTTACACTGTCTAGATATTAAGATGGCAGATATAGCAATATTCTGGTAGCAGGAGACAAAAAAAGAGCTGCTCCTACACTTGTTATGATTACATGTGGCAAGAGAAACCAGCAAGAAAAACAAAGGACTTGGGTGTCTCAGTTATACAGAGCCATATACCAGCACCCATGAGTGACATAACAGGTCACAGCAGAAATATGACAGACATATTTCTAGAGAGGCAATGCAGCATTCATAATTTTGTGTGTGTTTGTGTGTGGTAGGCAGCTTCCTTAAAAAAAAGCACTAGGGAACATGCTAATGAAATGACATTACTATTCCTAAAAGTCCTGCCTCTCTGAGCTGGGTTGTCTCACTTGACAGTGACTCTCTACGATAACAAATTACTGCAGACCCTGCACAGTTGGTACCAGGATGTATCACCGAATATAATTTTAGAAATTTGTTGTGAAGCACATAAGTAATAAAGCACAAGTGTTGTGAAAAGTATGAATTCTGATATAATTAGTCATAGCATCAGCTGAAACACTTTGTTATATGAAGGTACAATGTATTTGTCCTCTAGCTCTTCTGTGAATACACAATTAACATAATAGCATTCCTGTATTAATAAGCATAGATAATTTTCTCAGTTGTTGCTTGTCTACTTGCTCTGATAATCTAGCAAGCTATTAGTCCATGTCAGTCTGATATAATAGGCATTCCAGAACAAGTGGATAGAAATACATCAAATAGTGGTAATCGGAAACAATGACATGTTATATTGGAAGTGCCGTCACTCATTTAACAGGTTGGTCCATAAAATATTAGCAAGGCTCCCCTTATCTTATCTTATCCAGGATGCTGTTTCAGGGAAGTGCTGTAGGAGATGTTAGCATTCAGACTTTTAAACACCTCTTGCTGCAGCCAAAGTCCTGCTGCTTCTCCTTCGTGCTGACAGCCATGACCACTCCCCTCTCTTTCACTGTGTGAATACCAATCATATAGACCCAAAACCCAGATCTTTAGCAGCGTATATGGCTGAGATCAAGAGACATTTTGCTCAGAGGGGGCAAGATCTTGACGTCTGACAAGCCATTTCAGCGTGTATTCGCTGTACGAAGCAGGTAGAGGGTTAGAGGAGTCACTGCTGGGAGCCTTTGCCGTTCCAGCAGGAGCAGCCCACGCAGCCGCGCCGCAGCGCTCACCAGCAGCACCTCTGACCGCCCCTGCACCCCTCCTCCCGGGATCCTTAGCAGCAGGCTACAGGGAAATTTCCTGACAGGGAGCGTGTCAGGGGCAGGATACCGTGTGTGTGTGTGCCTGTGTCTGTGTCTGTGTGAGAGGGGAGGACCCCAAATGCAGCCCTGTCATGAGCCTACAGCGCCTCAAGGGCCTGCCCTTACACCACCAAGAGAGAAGGGCACAGCTTGTCGCTTGCAGAGAGAAGAAACAGCTCCAGTGGAACGAGGTTTCAGGGAAACAATAAAAAGGGAACCTCCTCTTTCTTTGCCCTTTTGCAATGCGTTTCAAGCTTCTGCTTGAGAGCTTCCAAAGGAAACAGGTGTCAGCATTTCATAGTGATCGAAACAATAGATAATTTCCTTAGTGCTCTACACAGACACTTCAAGAAAATGACCCAAAAATTCAGCAAAAAGTCCTACTCAATTTTCCCAATTTCTAAAAAATGGAAAAACTCTGGAATTAAATTTGAGGGAAGCATTAATTGAAATTGTCATTACTTCTTCGGTCCCTCAAGAAGTTCAGTATTGTTTTTCCTGTGATTCTTAAATAAATAATATATCTAACCCGTAATATTTCCTTTTAGCAGACAGAGTAAATGGCTGGTGTTTCTAAAGCTGTTCTCCAGCAGTCTTATTCACTGTTCATCTGAGTTAACTGCATGCAGTGCAAGAACTGTGTGTTTGGAAGTGCACGCAGGTCCAAAGAGCATTGGAACATTGTGTGTTTGATACTTTGTAGGTGTTTGGTGTCAACCCATGACCCTAGAAATAACAAGAAAACTAGAAGACCAAAAATACTGATCCTCTTGTAAATAAGGACAAAATAGTGGCCAGTTGAAGCACTTACTCAAGGTCACACTAAAAAGGCTCTCTCAGAATCAGCTACTGAGTTTGTATTTCCCACGATCTTACATGTAAGAGCATCCTTCCTCTTCCAGCTGTCTGAAAAATGGGAGGTAACAGGCTCTGCTGGGTAATTATGTGTCAGAGTAAAGGAATTTGAAATGTGGCACCCTTCAAGGCTCCTTTCCTTTCCCACTTCCAATGCTGTAAATACGGAATCTCTGGGTGAGGTCATTACTGAACATAGGACAGAGTATTACCATTACGTTGATGATGCAAGATCTTTTCCTGGCCTTGTAGCTGCAGGGCCGGGTCCACGGGAAATTTTGCAAGACAGTTAACTGAATGCATCGGGAGTTATTAGTGCCCAGACCTGAGAAGACAGATCCGTGTTCCTGGCGGAGGTCACACGCCCCAAGAGGGTGCTCAGAAGTCTCCAGCCTACTGCCACACAGCACACACTGACAGAGCCTCTGTTACTATTTTAGTCAGTTGCATCATTCCAGGACCCATCACAGGGCTCTCGACAGGGCAGCTGACATCACTGCAGCTGTACATTATCTCCATGTGATGGGCTATTGTGTGTGACACGTTATGTCCACCAACAATTTTTTTTTTTTTTTTTTTTTTTTTTTCATCAGCTGCTGCTTATTATTTCTAAATATTTCACCAGGCTGTACTTTAGCTATATTTAAGAGATATTCACTGAGCTCTAAACTGGTGTGACTTTCTGCTCATACACCACCCACTGCTGAAAGTTTCTACCACTGAAATGAAGTCAGCTGGATAGCTTGATTCTGTTATGACAGCCCTCCAGAAAAAAATTCCTTCTACATCACATCTGTTCCCATTTACCCATTCCCAGTGTTATGAATTTAGACTGAAAATATGCCTCTACTTTCTTGATTTTAACATTAACATACACCACAAAATAGAAAGTGTGACATATACTTTAGTAAGTGCATGACAGAACACGTGTTCATGTAAAACAGTGCATGTGCATACGTGCACATACAACATACAGTATACAGGTTACAAAAATGTAATTAATATTAAATTGGAATGCACAATATGTAAAGAAATCTATTTCAGGATATCAGTGGTTTGCATTTTTATATTTTATATATACATATACATACATATAATATATACATATATTTATTTATATACACGATAATTTTATAAGCACACTATGAAATACTGTGTAACTTTTCTATTTGCCTCTTCTGTGTGCACAATTGCATTCCAAATGCTGTTTAAGACTATAGACTCTTGTAGTCTATAGATGTCACAGATCATGCAAATATTTTATTGTACAATGCACATCCTGTAACTTGTGCCCCACAGGGTACTCCCTCATTTATAAGGGCTTGATGAAGATGTTTAGATTTCATTAGATTTTATTTATTTTTGGTAGCATAGCAGGAAGGCTAATGTGCAGGGGATAGTCTTGATGGATATGCTATGACAGATCTGGTGCTTATAAAAATCTTCTACCCCACAGAAATAAGTTTTCCTGCAGTGATGGCTCATGGGAAACTCAGATCACTTCCATTAGCAACAATGCATTGGTAACATTACTGTATTCAGATGTGGAGAACTCAGCTTAAGATTTTTACAGTGAACACAGAGAAAGAAGGGTGTTTTCTTGGATGGACTCAGAGCAGCTGCTGTGCATTATTTTCCAGCACAAAGATACCTGCAATATTTATATTTTTTCCTTCCGTTTCGCCAGCCTTCCTTCAGAGCTGCTCAGTCAACACCCTGTATTTTTCAGGGAATAAAGCTACTCTCATCACCAAGAACACTCCAGGGCCCTGTGACAAGAAACCCCTTCCCCCACACATGGCCTCCGAGTCTCACATCTGTCTGTCTGAAGTCATTAATCCAAAGACTTCTATGGAGGCGGGATTCTCACGCTAACAAGCTGCCAGCTTGGGTTGTGCTCTGTTTTCTGGCTCTGGCTAAAGCCTTCCTTGCAAGAGGTTAGAAAGAGCAGCCCTTCATTTTAAGCTATGTTCCAGCAAGTGACTTGAGCTGAACGATGAGTGCTTTTGAGACAGGCTCAGCCTGAAAAGAGAAAGATCTTTGCAAACATAATAGCGTAGCCCTTTTGTATTTAAAATATTAATTAAATACATTTTGAAAATTCTTCACATAAACCTCTCCTGCTGTTCCTTACCTTTATAATGTGGGAGGGGATGTGGCAGAAGCCTTAGCTCACAGCAACATACAATTCACCAGGCTCATATAAGATACATGTGTTTCACATGAAATGCATGCGTTTCACTCTACAGGAAGCTAACATTTTGCCAGCATCCAAATGAAATACAGTTTGGCAGTGGCTGCTAAGAAAAGAAAAAAAGCATTATCAAAAGAGATAACATTCATTTCACCATTAGACTATAATAACCCTTAACTTTCATCCTGGAAGTAAAGGTAGAGAGAAAAATAATTGCCATTAGCTTTTGTTCAAACCATAGTTATTTGAAAGGGGATTCAAGGTTATTTTATTTGGAAATTTGAATTACTATTTTTAAAAACAATTTGAATAACCTCTTCCAGCCAATAATATATTTCTCTTCCAGAAAACATATGGCTTTCTCTTCTGTTCAGGCTTCCATGGAATTAAGTTCTTTGGGAGGTCAATAACACATTTCTAAAGCTCTTTACAGTGATCAAACTGGATCCTTGACCTTTTATTTTCTGGTCTCCTTGTGCTATGAATTACACATATTAAAAAGCGGCTAAAACAAGGCAAGTGAGTTTTCCCTGATTTAAGAAAGTTGCTGATTGCCAAACATCATCTAGCATGGCTCTGTGACACCCCTCAGGAGGAAAGAGGGCTGCAGATAAGTCCAAAGCACTATTTCTGTGAGCATCCCTGAACCTCAGAGCAGTTTTCAGAAGCTTTAAAGTCAAAGTAGCTAAAAGGAAATTTACTTTAACTCTCTGTATCTTTGCTGGCCTGGTTAGCAAAGAACAGCCACAGCCAAGAATGTGTCCCACTGTACAAGTAATTTACTTACCACTCAAGTGAAGACATTTCTGCTACGGGAAATGACCATGCTCTCAGTGTCAAGATATTTTCAGCCTTGTAAAAAGTATCCTGGAATTTATTACTGGAAACAGATAAAAAAATGCCTCCTGATGATATTTTATTTGACAGACATGTTCTGGTACCAGCAGTCATTTCTTAAATCAGGGTATTCACCAATGATTTTAAGAGAAGAATATACTAACTTATGCAGCAAACTGAGGTTTACACCTATACAGAGATAAGTGCTGATGCTATTTAGGTAGAAAAAGCACAGCCTAATTTAACATCACCACAGGCAGCTTTTACCAACACCCTCAGACGCCTTCTGTGGTCCAGGACATCTGTGATTCATAAGACCAGTGACAGAGGAGCTGGCATCCCTGACTGCTTCTTCTCCTCAATGACCTGCTGACATTACCAGTGACTTTAACTATATTCTCATTAACAGATGCTGGCAAATTGGAACAATGCAATAGAGGGCAAGGATTTCAGCCTTTGAAACAAATATAGAAATTTTTCTAATACAGAATATCTGCAAGAAGTTGCAGAAATGTTTCTCACAAGGTCATAACATAAAAATGCACAAAAAGTAACCCACCAGCTGCTGAGATGCAGTTAGCTGATTTCCTTATTCCCTGTCATCCTTCAGATGCTATCAATTTATCATGGGATAGAGAAGTGGGAGAGAGAAAAAAGAAAAAAAAAATAGGGGAAAAAAAAAAAAACAAACACAAAAAAACCAAACAAAAAACCAAACAAAACTAAAACTGAAAAGAGAACCCTAAACCAAAGCAAAATATAACATTTGACAAGTAAGAGTGTGATAGAAATTCACTGTCTACAACTTTAACACACTCTGGATCTGTCCTTAACAGAGAACTAAGAAGTCATGAAAGGGAGAATGTGTATGACATTTATCATAGTTTTAAGTAACTCTTCTCCCTAGGGTGTTGTGTTTACTTATGAAGACAATACATACAGTGGGCTACTCTTCAGGGAAAAGATGAACTCTAGAAGACAACTTGTATGAGCAACAGCAAAGCATAAAACCTTGTGCTTAACCTGAATGGATGAATATTCCCAAAAATAAAGCATGATGACTTCAGCAACAAAAAGGAAATATGTTCTTAAAAGTTCAACAGACCTCCATCAAAGTGTTCAATGGCTTTCAGGATAAAGCCAAGAACAAGTTAATGATACCAAAGGGATCTGTTAAAATATATAAAATAAGTGCAAACAAGGTTCAAATGTAGGGCTAATTTGGTGGAAGAGAGGTGGGCCAAACTCATGATTCCCACATACATGTATTTATTACTTGTTCCTACTGAAAGCAGGTTTGACTGAAAACAAGTATCATGGTTTAACCACAGCTGGCAACTTAGTACCACACAGCCCCTCACTCACTCCCCACCCCTCTACCTCCTGGTGGGATGGGAAAGAAGATCACAAAAAACTACAGCCTGTGGGTTGCGATAAGAGCTTTGTATTAATTAAAATAAAGTAAAATATAATAATAGTAACAACAGTAATAATAATGATATAAAACCAAGAGAGGAATAAAACCCAAGAGAAACAAGTGATGCACAAGACAACTGCTCACCATCCACTGACTGATGCTCAGCCCATCCTCAAGCAGCTCCCAGGCAACTTCTCCCAGTTTATATACTGGGCGTGGTGTTCTATGGTATGGAACACCCTTTTGGCCAGTTCAGGTCACCTGTCCTGGCCATGCTCCCTCCCAGCTTCCTCAGCAGCTCCTCACTAGCAGAGCATGGGACAATGAAACATCCTTGACTTAGGGTAAGCAGTAATATGCAACAATTAAAACATCAACGTGTTTAAAACATTCTTTACTGAATACAAAACACAGCACTGCACCAGCTACTAGGAAGAAAATTAAATCGATCCTAGCCAAATCAGGACAAGAAACAAAAAATTGCTATAGATACCACAAAAGTAAGAAAAACAGTTGCATCCAGTCAATTAGCCCAGGTTGCAGGCATCCCTGAGTACACACTGGAGAGAGTAAGCCCTCAAAAATTATTTCTGAAAAGTCATATAGCATAGCAAATATAGCTTCAAACATCAATAAAGGGAAGAAGTGTGGTTTATTAAACACGGAGTTTAATTTCAAGCATATTCTGTAATGAGAAAGAACAGAACATTTGCTGAAGGGAAAAAGAAAATAAACAGAAAAAAGAAACAAAACTCATGACTACAAAACACTAACACTCCTCTAAACATTCAAAGGATAATGGTACAATGAGCAATAAGCAGCATGGGTTCATAAGGAACATGTCGTGCCAAGGAAACGTGATTGCTTTTTTGATAGAACTGCAAAAATCCTGGATAAGAGATACTCAGCATGATTTTAATAAAGGATTTAATACAGTGTCTTACTAAATCTCCCAGAATGAATCCAAATTGCTTTAGACATAAGCACTGTCATGTAAATTGAAAACAGGTTGAAGGATCACAAACACTGGCTGATGAGAAATGGCAGCAGATTGCACTAAGTTGTGGGGAAGCGGGCAGTGGGTCTACTGCAAGGTATGAAGTTGTCTCTTATTTTAATAACTTCATTAATAAGCTCAAAGAAAAGGTAAACAATATGTAAATTACCTTGGCAGATGAAACTACTTCGAGTAATGTTAAAGTGGCAGAAATTAAAAAAAAACTAAGGGCTAATTTTAAAATAAGAAGTGAAGCACCAAGCTACTGCATTGGAGAAGGGAGAGCCACAGCAGACATAACCAAGCATCTTCTACAGTCAAAGCAGTGGCCTACACTTAGCCTAGGAACACAGGGGTAATTAATACTTATGATACATATGACTGTTTGGAGTGCACTTCATTGGACACTAAAGTTAATGTATGTCCAAGACACATATTTAGTAGCTTAATGTGGCACGGCAAAGGAGAAAACCATCTGCATGTAAAAAACATAAGGTTTTGTTAACTATTAAATACATTTTAGCACATCAAAGTACAGAAAAACCTTGAGATGCACATACAAGGGAGAGACAGGGACCACAACACCAGGAGATAACAACAGGGGCTAGGGACAAATAACCTAAAGATGTCTGCTCCAGGATTCCAAGGGATGAGGCAGTGTCTATACCATAGTCTCTCCCTTCCCCATTTTATTCTCTAAGTATTTCTTCTTTTGCTCATATTGTCTCAAGAGAATCCCTTCTTCCTCACTCATTTTTATTTTTTTTCTGCCAGCCTCCCTCTTTGTCTTTCAGTCTTTCTCAGCTCCTCTTCCTCTCATTTTCTTAATTTCTCTTTATAGTTGCACAAGGCTTAAAACCAGCTGCTGAGATGCCACTCAACAGCCTCTGCCCCTCTGAGATACATGTGGCCACCCAGTCTGGGCTGGACTGCAGGCTGCATTAGAGGAGGTGCTGCTCTGCTGGGCATTCTTGCCCATCCTAAGTGCTGCCAAAACCTTTGAAATTCTTCAGCATTTCTCAGCACAGTTGCAACTGGAAATGGTGGAGCTTTCATTCTTCTGCCAGTTACTCCACACCAGCTGTGAAACCTTTGCTATGGCCTCAAAGATCTTCCACAGTTCATGGAGCATAACTAAGAAGTCCCACAGTTCAGATATTAATTTCCCTTGAACTTCAGTTTTGCATTAAATAACTAATGAGGGTAAGTAGTGACTCACAGGAGCAATGTTCATGCTGATTATCTGTATGACAATGACAGTCTAGCTTGAAACTTTGAATACCAGTTTGTGCTTTTTTGGGTTTATGGCTCCAATTCAAATAAATTGAAATAGTCAAACTCTGGTAAATATGGAAAAAAATATTTTACATAAAGCAGCTAGCAAAATCAAACAAAACCCCACACAAACAAACAAACAAATAACCAAATGAACATCTAAGAATTCTCTGAAACACAGTGATTAAAAGAACTTCACCATGGTGGATGCTTAAAGAAAAATCAATTATGCTGAACATGACCTAACATTTTCAAAGTCTGTAAAGGTTTAACCTGTGTCCATATGACTCTTATTGCCTTTCTGCACTTCTTACCAATTACAGAGTGAAAACACTTAGATAAACTTTTACAAAAGAAAGGTTTTATCATTTTTTCCTCTGATCTTAATTTCATAGCCAGGCAAAGAAAAAAGATGTCTTTGGATCTCACCTTTAGTATTGAGACCTTTACTGTTTGAGCACTTTCTGTACAGAAATTTGTGAAGATGATTATAAGGGTAAAAGGGATGATGCTAACAGAAGAGACTGAAATAGAATGAATTTTTGTGGGTGAACATCACACATTGGCTTCACCCTCACTGTCTTAAACTATGTTCTATCAAGGATACCCACTAATAACAGATACTCTTTCCCACAGCTCTACATCATATAACCTATTCCTAAAGTAATTCAACTTAAAAAAAGAATTCATGACTTCTCACTCCAATGATCATTGTTGGTAAATAGCCAATATATCATTCTGCCTTTTGGATAAAATAGGACACAAAAACAGCAATGCCATTATCAACCACATCACAGTTTTCCACATAACATAGATAGTTGTTTTTTTATTACTACTAATAATTGAAGAGTTGCTTAAGCTTCTCTTTTAAAACAAGGAGAACTTATCAAACAAATCTATTTGGACTGTGTAACATGAGCACTGATGTTTATCCTTTAGAACAGAACTCAAACTTCAGCAAATGAGAAAGGTTAAAGGGAAAAGCATTATCATTTAAAATGTGAACCTAGACAGCAAAAGCAATCTATACTTAGGAGCCATCAGAAGCTTTCTTAAGGGATGTCAATAAATGCACAACTGAAATACTAATTACAAGAAACTTAACATATTATCATTAAACTTTGAATTCCTTCTTGAATTTAAATTTCAAAATTTTCAGCATTTGTTTATTGTTATAGAGCCTGGCCCAACTATATAAGAAACTGAATTCAATAACAAAACTGCTCCTTTTGATTAGAGTATATTTATCTGTCTGAAATAAAAAGCCCAATGATACCACATCACACTAATTATGCTCCAAACTCAGATTTTTATGGCAAAACAATACACACCAAAATCCAGTGAGATGTAAGAAGACAGCATACAAAAATCTACCTTTCTATAGACATAAAAAGTTGTCCTATTAAATTTGCCTAAATGAGAAAGAAGAAACCAGTCTAAAGTAGCTGAGCACACCGTAGTTCAAAACCAAAACGGACAGAAGTTGTTTTGGGAAATATACTCTTCCTTCTTCAGTGATGAACTGTTGAACATTGCTAGCAGTGCTCTGGGCTGCACCCAAAGCAGCGTGGCCAGCAGGTTGAAGGAGGGGATTTTGCCCCTCTGCTCTGCTCTGCTGAGACCCCACCTGGAGTGCTGCGTTCAGCTCTGGGGACACCAACACAGCAAGAACATGGACCTGTTGGGGATAGTCCAGAAGAGCCACAAAGATAATTAGAGAGCTGGAGGACCTCTCCTACCAAGACAGGCTGGAGAAAAGAAAGCTCCAGGGAGACCTTAAAGAAGCCTTCCAGTACCTAAAGAGAGCTGGAGAGAGACATTTCACAAGGGCATGTAGTGATAGGATAAGGGGGAATGGCTTCAAAATGAAAGAGAGAAGGTTTAGATTAGATATTAGGAAGAAATTCTTTACTGTGAGGGTGGTAAGGAACAAGCTGTCCAGAGAAGCTGTGGATGCCCTGCTGCTGGAAGTGTTCAAGGCCAGGTTGCACGGGCCTGTGATCATCCTGGTCTATGGAAGGTACATGGCAGGAGGGTTGGAACTAGATAATCTTGAAGGTCCCTTCCCACACAAACCACTCTGTGATTCTATGAACCCTGAGGAGAGGTAAAAAGAACAGCAGTAATCCCTTCTTGTTGAAACACAGCAACATGTTCACTATTACTTATTCACCTAATGAATACTGGAGATGTCAAAAAAACCAGCAGTGCAGGCATTGAAAGCCTATTGATTTTTTTATCATAGATGAAATATCGTAGAACAGCAACAGAACAGAATGAATGCATTTGGAAACCTTTCAATTTTACTTTTTTTTCATGTAGGAACAAGTTTATTGGTGCTCCTTTTATAGATTTTGGCTGCAAAAACATCTATGAATTTTAGTTCCCCCATCTAACAGAGAAAAATGTTTTGGGTGTTTCTGTTTGTTTTTTTTTTTTTTTAAGCATGCTATAAATATAAACGTCTGCTTTAGGTTTTTGAGATTGTTTCTAGGTTGATGCATAAATTGGTAGAAAGACTGTCAAAACATGTACAACTTCTTTAGCAGAGTTGTGAAAGCCTGAATGAACTGTAGGCTGTATCAGAAAATAACAGAGTAGGAGCTTTATCCTAAAGGAAGATCTTATCATAAGAAGTAATAAAATTATTTGAAAGACATGGGACGAATGCACCATCAGCCCCAAAAAACCCCACAACGAACTCCTTCCCTAAAAAAACCCAAACAAACAAAAACTCATAAACTATATGCACTGCAGCAAAATTTCAATTAAATATTTGGGACCAAAGATACTTGAAAAATTCAATTTTCAGACATTAATTTTCAGCATTTAACAGGGCAGCAATAGTAAACAGGGGATTATCATAATGGCAAATCAACTGTTTTTAAAGCCAGCAAAAGAAGAACCTTTTTAGACTGGCTGAGTACAATTGACAAAATCCAAATTTTCTGTATGTGCTGTTCTTTTCAACAAACAAACTATTTAATTAAACGAAAGAAATGTGACAAAGATAATAGTTTATAAGACTTTTCCTTGTGTTCAGAAACAGCGTTTCTCCGTTATAAAGCAGGTGAAATGCCGACATTGGAACACCTATGCACAACTCAGTTCTTATCTCACCATTAAAGGATCAGTGATGTCAACCAAACACTGCTTAACCTTCTTCTTCATGATCCATATTTCTTGCAGAAGCATGTAGAAGGGCAGTATGTCTGCCAGCTCCTGTCTGCTCCTTTCATATAAAAGCCAGCAGCAAAAATCCCCAGTACCCTTTAAGAACAAGCAGTGAATTTATCATAGCTGTTGGTAATGCCCTTTGGGACTCTTCAGGAAGAAAGGCACTGTAAATGTAAGCTCATTATCATCATTAACTCCTTTTATACACCAGCTGAGCTCAGAAGGAACAAACGGGAGAAAAAATGTAAGGGAAAAAAAGGTTAAATGTATTTGCCATTCTCTTATTTTCCTGGTAGGTTCTAACATTTCCTAGTTAGTTTTTAACATTCACGGATAACTTTATTAGATTAAACTTACTATCTATTAGGAAGTCCTAAAATTAGGTTGGTCATTTTTCTCCATGAGATTATATTTACACTGCTAAGGAAGAAGAAGAAAATGGCTTGATTTGTATTTGGAGACAGGCAACACAGCAGTGCCTAACTTACTACACACTTCCATGAGCTTAGAAACGCCTCAAGATTTCCACAGTTACGCCTCACCTACATGTGCGAGAGAATGGTTTGAGAAAAGCAAAAACTTTCTGTTTGTCCTGTTTGTGTTTTCTGGGTAACTGTCATAGACATTTTTCAAGGAAAAAATAGCACAACACCTTCTCAAACTGCTTTATGGGAAAAGTATTAAACTTTTAAACTAGTTGGGCATAATTTGCACAAAAGCTCTAAAAAATGGCAACCGGCAGGGGTGATGGAGAATCCTTAAGGGTCCTTATAATTTTATATAGTTACTGCATCCACATTCAGCAAGCTGTCACCTGAATGAAATAAAAATCAGAGAAATAAGAACTATGAAGCTTATCTGACTGTACAAATGCAAGAAATAAAACCATAGACAAATGTGCCTAGCAGGAAAGAAATCCGTGGAGACGCTCCTGACGCTACTCCACTGCGGGATGATGTGTGAACACGGTCTCCTTCCCTCAGCCTGCTGCTTCGTTTTGCGCTCTCCCAGGGGAACGCGCGTCCGTCCGCGGCCTCTGCCCCTGCAGCACGGTGCCCTCACGGCTCCTCTGCCGCCCCGGCGCCCGCAGCTTCGCCCACAGCTTCGCCCACAGCTCCCCCTCCGCCTCCCGCCCGCCCTCCGCTCCCACGGCCCGCGGTTCTGGGGGGGCGAGACTCCCGGTACCAGAGCAGGGCGCTTGGCTCGCCCCTCGCTTCCTCGGCCCCGCTGGCACCCGCGGCCCGAGGAGGGCACCGAGACCCTGACACCGGGGCCCCCCGGCAGCTGCGGAGAGCCGGCGGCGGGGATGCGCCAGCAAGAGCCGCATCCCCGCCCGGGACCGCACCCCCGCCCGGGGCCGCACCTCCGCCCGGGGCCGCATCGCCGCAAGCAGAGCTCCGGNGGCAGCAGGAGCAGAGCCCACCGTAGAGCAGCCCCTGCCTGCCCGGGGGGCCGTGGCTGCCGCCTCGCTTCTCCTGGTGCCCGCACGACTCGGGAGGCAAGAGCAGCCCCGAGGGGTCCGTCCGGGGACTCTGCCCGCCCGGCGACGGCACCGGCACCGTCTTTGTCGCCCCGGCCGTGCGCGCCGTCCCCTGCCCCCATGCGAGTGCTTGGGGGGTGCAGTGATCGATCCTGGCAAGAGTTTTGCAAAGCTCTGAAACACCCTGCGCGCAACAACCTGTGTTCTCCGAGGTGCTGGAGATGAGGAGTTAGCGTTCGCGACCGCCCGGCGAGGGGAGGTGTCTTCCTGAAGGGACCTTTCCTGACCCGTAGAGCCACTGGCTGCCCGCGGCGGCGGGAGGACGCAAATGGGCAGCACGAGACCGGTGCGGCTGCTGGCGAGGAGGCAGCGGTCCCGGGAAAGGGCGGAGCGCCGGGGGGGGCTTCTCCCGGCGCTGCACTTGCTACATTAACTCGGCGCGTCGGAGACGGCGACACAACTTTCCGGGTCTGCCCCGGGCGTCGGTGACAAGAGCCTCCTCGCCGCTCCGCTCGTCGCGCCCCCAGCGCCGGCCGCTGTCCGCGGCGGACC